>JAHWXV010190768.1:0-11637 GCA_024586415.1 Phrixothrix hirtus | reverse complement strand
TCCCGGATTTTGACAACAAAGTCATTGACGTCTTTTCCGGCTTGAAAAATAGGAGAATGGATTTTAAGTACAAAAAATAGGTAAGATTTTACTTGTGCCCGCCCTCTCTCAGAACTCACGAGCCGCCACTGGTATGTATTGTAAAATTCAATGTATCAATATATCTGATTCAGTTAACTTTATATTTAAAGAAACTACTACATAATGTAACACTTATAACTATGCTAATTTGGGTTCGCGAAACGTCACGTTTATAACTACAACATTAAATAAATCAACAATCGTGATCATGTTTAAAATCGATTTTCTGCAAAAGAATTTGAATTTTGTTTTAACTTTTATTGAATGACCTATTACTTCAAACTACGAATGAAAGAAATACGTTAAATATTCTTATTGTTGCCTATTTTTTGGTTCTCAGATAGTTTTATAATAAACCAATAAATAAAGCTTTAAAATAGTACTTTTTAGTATAAAATATTAAGCTTATTCAACAAAATATACATTTATTTTGTTTGTTCAAGAATAATACATAATATACAGTTATGAAGCAATTTTATTAAATTAAATAGCGAGATATTTGGCTAGATCTAATCAAAAGTTAAAACAGTGTTTTGATTTTTGGTTACAAATAGAAGGCTTTGAAAATGATCTTCCTGGTTTTTTAGTTTATATAAGACATATTTTTAGACACGTTAAATTAAAATATGCTTTAATATTGACCAATTTAACCAATTTGGTTTAACTTATTTTTATTAATTTACTATTTGAAATAATTATATAGTTTTCGTATAAATAATTAATGAACAATTTATGTTAAGCAGTAAAAATTAGCAATGCTCGTTCAGTACAAAGCTTTTTCAAGATTTGCAATAGTAGGCATTTATACAAGTAGTTAATACTTAACATAAGAACTTCTTAGATTGTGGTGTGCTTTTATAAACATGTACGTACGTAAATAGAATTTTACGATGAGGAATAAAATTTAAAGCATCAACTTTACGAGGTGATGCGCAATTTCGCAGCAAACGTTTTACTAGATATAATTAAATTATATGTACCTAAGTAAATGACATTAACTAATTAAGAAAGAATTAATGTTACCCAATTATCTAAGATAGTACAGCGTAAATAAACTGACATAAAATGTTCGCAATTACAAAAATTATTCTATGTAATTGATCAATATTGAAAGGCATTCGCGACTTTCTATTAATTTACGTACGCTAATCTAATTTAGCTTTTAAAATAAAATTGTGAACCTAGCGCTCAAATTTCATTTAATATCGTTAAAGAGGTTAAATCACCATCGATATATCATGTCGCCGACTTTTCAATTTCAATTTGATGAAATTCAACATAAAAGTATAAATAGATAAAATTCGTGTTTTTGACAAATCTTTATGATATATTTTAACAGCAATTCTCTAGAACAAGCATTAATTCATAATCAGTTCATTAACATCATCATAAGTACATTATCTAGTTTTTAATATTTATCGACACTGTTTAGTAAATGTTACTGTTTCTTACGTTTTATTGACATAGATCACTAATAAATTATTAAAAATGATTATTTAGTCATATAACTTTGGAGCCCTAATAATTACAACAATTTGCAAAATATCACAATATAATCCGATATGATAGAAACATCTATACGAAGATTAACTAGTATTATAGCCTTGATACCCAAAATCACACGATCTATTGCCAATACACTATGTACGACTCTAAAAGTTGATATCAATTTATACTAGTCAGTTTAATTAGATTGAATTTTATTTAGGAGGAGTTCATAAAACTACATTGAACATTTAATAGAAACTTAAATTGGTCAATCATCTTTTATTGAAGAATTACAAAGTATATTTTGAATTGAAAATTACCGACAAACATAAATAAGTAAATATATTGGAATAATATGATAAAGTAATAATAATGTATACATAAATAAAGAATCAGACATCTCTCCACATTTGGTTATCACTCTGATTCTGAAGATGCCTCATCATCAATACTTTCAGATTGCAAATTAGAAGCCATTATTAACTCCAATACCTCCTTCGGGAAGTTCTTTAACTTCTTTTGTGAAGTTTTCTCAAACTTGTTATTACTGGATCAGATGTGATTAATAATAAATTAAGTACATCTTAATTACAGTTTTCTCGAGAGCCTTATCTGGAATAACTTTTGTGATATTTTCTAAAATGTTTATTACGGGCCTCTTGGGCCTCCTCTGATAACTGTCCTATAGGTGATAGACTTCTGACACTACTTCAGACCCGTGAATCATAATTTTATGTACTGTTGGGGGCATAACGAACCAGGGATACTGTTGCACAAAATACTTAGCGGTATCAATCACAAAATGTCTAAACTTTTCGATATTGATATTCCAATCGCTTGATATTGTAGCTAAAACTATATGCATTTTTGTAATTAATTCTTTATCTATACCCGTTATCTCTAAGCACAAATCTGGGTTATAAGGGTTATAAAAAAACCGCCTAGCCGCATTTTCACCATTCGTACTTCCAAACCCAGGCTTAGGCCTATCAACAATTAGTCCCATTTGTACATTGCGAATTTTATTTTTTTTTCACAACCTCTTTGTCCTTTCCACGCGCTTGCCATTTTTCTAAAGGAAGTTTATATGGTACATGTAACAGACATTCGAAGAACCTGACCCATCTATGTAAGATGGAGAGTACAAATTGTAAAGCCAATCTATTAGCTTCCCTCAATAATAACTTATTTATAGAGCTAAATTCCTTCCAAGTAGCGCCTCAAACGTAACACTTCTGTGTGGATTTGCGAAAATAAGTTTATGTGTTATGAGTAATGTGTTGCCTTTAAGTAGAACAGATGTGCCTTTAAGTGTATCTATCTATTTGTCAATTCGTTCCTTCTCAGCAATCATACAGGGTGATTCATTAATATTGAGAAAAATTTTAGGAAAAAATAGTTTATTGAAAAATAAGTGAGGTCTTTCATATAATATTTTTTCCTCCGAATCCTTCACGAGTAGTTATGCCTTTCCAAAGTTTTAGGAAAAATATGACTTTCTTTAATATTTCAAATTCAGTTAAACGTTCAGAAATAATATTAGGTATAAGTTTACATCTAATAAATAGACAGATTACGAGTTGTGTTGCAGTTCTCCCCCAGTATCATAAGGGGATTAAATAGGCACCCCCTACAATATTTATTAGTGGAACTTTTTAACGCGTAGAAAAGTAATTATGAAAAAATATGCATTGAGTAGCTTGTTTTATTTAAAACCTCTTTTCTCTCTTTACATTTTGTCGTAAAATCGTTGTTTTCAAATAAACCATTAAATTCAAAAATAGATTGAACCTTATTTAATTTTAATAACAAATTGAAAAATATTTATGTAGACAAACTAAACTAAAAGTTTAGTTAAGATAAACCTTAAAAAAACTTTATCTTATAGAAGTTGTTGGAAGTGATCGCCTCCGACTTCAATATAAGCCTGGATCCTGAGAAGCATTGATTGGCGCACCCGTTCAAAAATACTAGGGGTGTATCTAATTGTTTTACAGCATCCGAAAATGCGATTTTGCAATTATTCAATATTTTCAATGGTAGTAGTGTAAACTAGTTGTTTGAGGTGACCCCAGAGAAAAAAATCTAATGAATTCAAGTCAGGAGATCGCGGAGGCCGGGGATAAGGATCTGCGCGGCCTATCTAACAATTAACGTACACTCCATCCAGATATTGGCGCGCAGTTAGACTGAATTGCGCTGGAGCACCATCGTGCATAAAATACATCCGGTTTCTTAATTGTAACGGGACATCTTCCGATAGAATTGGCAACTGCCATTCTAGAAAATCATAATACGCTTCTCCAGTTAATCTCTGCGGTAGAAAGTATGGACCAATCAAATGATCTCCAAAAATTTCCAACCACACATTAAGGGAGAATTGATCTTGATGATGGCTTTCAATTATTTGATGTGCATTTTCATATGCCTATACGTGGTTATTATAGAAATTAATTATTGCTTCATCGGTGAAAAGTATTTCTGCTAAAAAGTTAGGATTTTGTCCGATTCTTTCTTGCAGCCATTGACAAAGAGGTATTATATGAGGAAAATTTGCTGGCAAAAGTGCCTGTACCTTTTGTAAATGATATGTATGCAGAAGCACGGTTTTTAATATTCTACAAGTTATTGACTGGCTAATATTTAAATTTGCTGCAATCTTCCGTGAGCTTGTTGTCGGACGCTCCTCAATTTTGCGGAGTACTTGTTCTTCTACTTGGGGAATGGAAACTATTCAAGGTCGCCCATTCTCAGCAGTAAGTTTTTTAAAACTTCCAGATTCGCTAAGCCGATTGTGAGGGCGAGCGAACATTGTGTGATAAAGAAGTACGCGACTGGGATATCTTTTCTCGTAAATGCGCCTAGCTTCTAATGAATTGCCATTGGCGAGGCCATAAACAAAATGAATATTGCACATTTCTCTATTTGAACAATTCATTCTAAAATATTTATTATTTTTAAAGTACATAATCAAATATATGTTTACCTTTATTTACATATATTCCCTCTGGCTCAAAAATTTCACTAAAATATTCACAAAAGAGAATTAAGTAAGGAACCAAATAGTTTTTAGTATCAATAATTATTAATATGTTTGACATCAGCTTACTTCAATATTTTTAGTTTATTTAAATTAAATAAGGTTACAATCTATTTTCGAATTTTATTTTTTACTTGAAAGCTAACGATTCTAAAACAAGATGTAAATAGCGAAAAAAGTTTTTAAATAAAATAAGCTAATCAATGCATATTTTTTTCATAATTACTTTTCTACGCCTTAAAAGTTCTACTAATAAATATTATAAGGGGTGTCTATTTCGCCCCTTCTGATAGTAGGGGAGAAGTGCAACACAACTCGTAACCTGTCTATTCATGATGCCTAATATTATTTCTGAACGTTTAACTGAATTTGAAATATTAAAGAAAAACCGTATTTTTCTAAAACTTTCGGAAAGGCACAACTCATCGTGAAGTCTTCGGAGGAAAAAATATATGAAAGACCGCAGTTATTTTTCAATATGCTATTCTGCCCTAAAATTTTTCACAATATTAATGAATCACCCTGTATGTTCGGCTGTTTCTTTTGCAATTTCTAATTTAATAGGCTTGCAGTATCTAGTTTACGAAGGACATGGGTTTTGCCATGGTACACTTTCATTATTTCTTAAATCGACACTACCGATGACTACTCGAAGAGGCACAACTGAGAATATCAAAACACTAGAATCACTCGCTTCCAATTCAGTAAACGTTTGTTTATATGAGCTGTGACCCGAGCTTCCATCAAAGTCCCATTTTGAGACCAAATATAAGTTATTTAATTACTCACTTTTTAAGGTTAGAATGAAACCTTCTTGTATGCGCAATAAACGTTCCGCAGTGTGGTTCATTAAGTCTTGCAGTATAATTTCGGCAGAAGTGTAAGTAATAGTTATCCCTTCCTTATTTGGATAGCAAGTCGTTTTTATGTTCTACATAATTTTGTATGAAGAAAATTTTTCTGTATTCTTGGGCCTTACAAGATTGTATTGATGCCCCTTTAGTTTGGCTTTCACCATTAGCGCAAGCACTTCTTCACCAGACGTTTTCTTAGAATTGTGCTCTTCAAAAATCTTAAATGCTTTTCTGTATTTTTTAGCTCACCTAGGTGAGGTTTCTGTGATTTCTTTTAATACTTGTGACGACTAAAGCTGTTCAGATGACCTCAAACTCATTTCTATTGGGTATGTCAGTACAGAAAGTGGTGTTTCCTTTCTCAGTATAACGGCATGACACGTGCTTTGCGTCCCTGATGTTGTCAAAGGTGTTAATTTTCCCTAAATTGCCTGGTTTGCTCCGGCCACCACAGTGGAGGTGGGGGGTCCTACATTTGCGATGAAATCAATTAGGCTAAAATTCAGGAATTATATGTAGGTGTCAAAAATTCGGAAATAAGTCGTAAGTAAAGGGGCCACTTTGTTTTAAAGATAAAAGGAAAGATCAAGAGCTCTGCTGTTATAGGGATTGGGAAAACAAAGAACTCTATCTCAGAACCTTTAAATCGAGAATTGTATCAATACGTACTTACTATAAGATGACTTTCAGATACGCCGCTGAGTTCCTTCTTCGATCATGTTAGGTTTGGACATACTATCTAAAATAGGTTATGCACTTAAAATTAACTAATACCTGAAAGAAAGCATAAGTTAATACAACTACCCATATAAAAGAATAGGATCTGTACTTAAAGATTTAGTATAATAATAACAAAGAAAAATGTGATTTACAATTAACATGTCTCCCTAGAAGGAAATATAGGATACAACAATTTTCTGTTTCTAAATCAAGCGATCCTTTATTTTATTATTATTACTAACTAAACTAAATCTAAAATGAACAAGAAATACTGGTCCTAATAACCTCGCTAACATGAAAAATTAATATTTAAAACTTTAGTTTGTTATTTATGATAATAAATAACTCGTCTTGAATTCATACGTGATCGACTGATTTGTCCTAGCCAGAGTTTACTTAACGAGGGGGATGAGCAGACATATCTAAGTCAAAGCCATCATTCATTTTAGGGCATCTGAGTATGGATGAGATTAGAAAACTTTGTTTAAGTGCTTTAAATGATTCCTGGGAATTTGGCTGGTCTTCGGTAAGTACTGTAAGGTGTTTCGCGATGTCAGCAAATCGGCAATAATAAGCCCATAACTACAATAAGTTTCAAAACTCAGGTTTATTCTTTGATTGTAGCCATTTTCGTATGGACTAAGTTTTTTCTGAGACAGAAATTACATGGCCCAAGTATTTTACTTCGTTTTAAAGCAAGCTACACAATTTCGAACTAAGCTCTTGAACACCTGTTCAACACCTCTTCAGATGTTCATCGAAGAAGTTTCCGATAACTAGACGCATCTACCAAGGCAAGCCCCTCACTTTTCTATTAGTCTTTCAAACCTCGCTGATGCAGTGCATAAGCAAGTTTCCTAATATAATAATTTGGAGGTGATCCCCAAATATATTATATCGAAGCAACATAATCAATTGTTTTAAGTATTTCATTTATCTGCGCTGACTTTTATTTGTCTATTTACAGATATTCAACTTAATATTTATTATAACGTAACCTAATAGTAATCTTTTACATCTGATTGTTAAGAAAGCTAACCTAAAGAAATCCAGAACGCTGTTTATATAGAAAAGTGATATTCTGGAACATCCAAGAACATTAAAGGATATAATTACGCAGAGTAATGATGTTATAAACTCAAATGCCGTGACTCATTTCTGTAACATTGAATTTATTAATGCATCGGTTACAAAATGAGGTATTCATGATTACATCACTTGACATGGAAGGTTCTGGAACCTACCAGAACCTTCCACAAAATACTTAATATCGTTAATTTTGTTACAATATACACGTTTATATTAAAATATTGTTTCTAAAGGATTTATGAAAATCTAGGCTATAATAAGTTGCAAAAATTCAAACACTATGCGTTTACGTTGAAACCTTTTATATATTAAGATATACATGGTAGGTTATAGGGTGTAAATTGTAATATCACCCATTGATGCATTTAAATTGTTTCTTTAAATAGATCGAAATGGTTTAATCAAAATGGAAGGTAAATCCATAAATTCAGATACATAAATTATTGTTTTATGTCTTTAATGTGTGTTGCAGGACTAAATATTGATTTTTCTTCTTAAATAAACCAATCACAAATTGCGTTAATTTCTGTCAAGGGATATTTAGCCAATAAAATATTCAATTATTGAGATGTTTACTTTCTGTGTGCAAAACTGTGTAACTAACTACGGCGCGACTAAATTATGCCACTGATAATAAGTGTAGGTATGATGAAACAGGTAAGGCTGTTATTCGTAACTAATGTTATTTTAAACAAATCATTTTTATTCCATTTCTGTCGTACGTAACTATTGAGATATATATTAATACTTCATACCTGATTGAAATTTAAAAGTACTAAATATTGCGTCGCAGTATTGCTGTACTATATTTCGAAGCAATTAGCTGCACGCAGATAAAGTGATTTTATTATTGTCGTATTGTATTAATGAAATATTTAGCTAAGATATATGACATTACAGTGAAACAATTTTACGTTTACAAATATAGTTTAAATAAAATGGAAGGAGCGTGTAACTAGTTTCTAATTATAGAAATTCTAACAATTTTCTAAAATTAGAACCATCATAATTCATAGCTATTCACCTAGTAATCAGGACTTTAAATCTAATCAACTGTGTAGAGTAATTTTGTTTCTCCTATATAATATGTTATGATTATAGACGGCAAACGACACCTGATTGCCCTTAATTTAAAAACTGCGTCAAATCTATATTTTCAAAGCAAGCTAATGATTTACCGTATGTCCTATTCGATAACACGAAAGGCGAGAAGTAAAAACACAAATAACAATCTATTGCAATTAACTGAATAAAAAAGTAGAATAAAAGTTGTGAGGTAAATAATTTATTTTGAAAAGTGGAGCAAAGTTCTTAGATAGATTATACAATTGACTTGAGGTGAGCTGTCGCCAATTTCATTGTTTATTCCCTGGCCGCTAAACATTTGTTAGATTTTTCTTATAAATCAAGGTTACGATTTATTTACAGCTTTATGACATACACATTGTTACCTACACAGCTATGAGAGCTTGTCACTAGTAAATTATGTTTATGATGGGATTGTATGATTAGCGTAATCTAAAACTATTTATGGCTTTACTTATAACTATCAAATTTATATGATAATCTATTGTTACAGAAGCATGTTTTATAAACCACTATAGCAAATACACACTGCCAATAATTCAAAGTTATCTTGTTCA
Organism: Phrixothrix hirtus; assembly: GCA_024586415.1. Taxonomy (NCBI): domain Eukaryota; kingdom Metazoa; phylum Arthropoda; class Insecta; order Coleoptera; family Phengodidae; genus Phrixothrix; species Phrixothrix hirtus. The sequence continues at coordinate 2,722 of JAHWXV010190768.1, read as the reverse complement.
CAATACCTACCACACAGATTTATTGCATGTGATAGTTACAAAGAAATTACTTTTCTAGGTCACAAACACATACCTGCCCACGCACGCGCACACGGTCACGCGCACACACGCATGAACACACTCGATCACGCACGCTCATACAAATACACACACACACACACTCACACATGCACCAATATACCTACACACCCACACGTCTGCTCGCCCAAACCCCCACATACAACCCATGCACGCACGTAAACAGGTCTGTACGCGCAGGCGTATATATGCAGGGTTTAGCAAAAGTATAGGCCATTGGAGATTCCTCTAACAACACTAAAATGATTTAAATCAAGTCTTGTACATAAAGGTTTCGGTATACGGTGGACGTTAATTTTATTTAACTTCCGTGTTAAATCAAGGTCGTGTAAAAAAGACCACGGTATATTGATGTGGTCTATTAGTCCTTTATCCTAATTATTTTATTTAGGTTACCTACGTATCCTTGTTATACATGAAAATGTTTAGGATACCAATCGACGTTCATAGATCTATCTCCATAACATGAAACTCTTATCATCTTTAAATGGATTTCCAGTTTAGATTTAATTTCCTTTATTTACTTTAATAAAATATAATTTCAATTGGCTATTTAATAGTTGAGTACAATAAATTGCCCAAACATTAATGTTACTATTGTTTTATAGAACACACTATACTTTGGATTTTACCTTACCTAATTTTATCCTATACAAATTTCTAACATCAGCTTGTAGATACAAACTTCACTTATTTAAGGGATTTATAACGATTTTAGTATTAAATAAAAAAATTCCCGGCTAGTTGTTTATTTAAAAGCAATTTTAATTTTATTGTTAGAATAATAAAAGAAATATTGTGATATAACTAAACTTTTGAACTTTCTGCTACCATTCATCTAACCCGTATAATTAATAACAAAATGTTTAATTTTTTTTCTTTAAATAAATAATATAACAAAATAACTAAATATGAAAGGTGTTGAACTAAAAAATTACCAATTAATTTTTATTTTACAAGAATCCGTTGCTCTTATTTGTGACAAATCTAATCCTAACAGATAAAAATGTTTTAAATGCCATTTACAGGTATTTGTCTTTCTTTAATTGTTGAGCTCACCGTTTTGTATGCAGGCAGCGCACAAGTCGTGTAGTCACAATTTATACGGATCTCTATCTGGAACTTAGTGATCATAAATTTTAACGTCCCTTTTATTCCTTTTCTCCAGTTTCCCATTTATTACCCTTCTCGGTAGTTGTAATGTTACAATTTTTTTTAATTACGTCACGGGGAAAAATTATTTATATTTTGCTTTTCGAAGTGGACGGAGGTGGACTTTGTTGTTCATACCTAGCTAAATTAGTTTATAAATAGTAAGGCGATAAACCTTCATAATTTGTATATTGCAAATAAAAATAACTGGATGATTAACTACAAATTAAAGTTATGTACAAAATAATAATGAAAGGTTCAAAATAATTATGTAAGCATTTTCTAGGCATCTAATACTAAACCAAATATGCACAAAGTGAACTAAATGATATGATTGTTTAATTGTTCTTTTGTGTCTAAACAATGACAATTAAGTATTGAATTTTATTTCGCAAAACTCAATCAATGAATGCATTTAATTATTGTTGATGGCAATCAATTTGTTTCGGCTAGTGTTAATTTTCACAATAGACGGATGATACTATTGGATTAGTGTCAATGTAATTAAGTAATTAGCACTTCTCATGAAAAGGCTTTCTATCAACGGTAATTAATATCTACAGGTGCTAAACAAATACTAGAATGCTTTTGAAAGTCATCTAGGAACGGATCTTGTATTAAAGTTTCTTACATCGGTACTCAAACGATTTATAATCGACCTAAAGGGTTTTATGTGGTCCTGTTACAAATCCGTTTTGCGGTCTGAATGAGGGGGCGTTTACGAGCTCTTTATGCGGGTCTGTGAGATTCTCCCGCCGAGTCGTACGTTCAACTACGGCGACAAAGATTAGAGGGGTGTCGCACAATGTACGACCGTGATTTTCAGGATACTACAGTTACCTTATGGCACAACCAACTATTTATCTGGAGGATCATGACTAGTTTTCAGCGACGGCGCCCATTACCCAAGCAACAAGGTACAATCGATGGCGGCGGTAAGATCGGCAAACTTCCAAACGTAAACTAGGTTTGTAGGCTCGGTTATTTATTTTAAATCAAAGGTTGATTTACTAGGTGAGCCCTATTATGAGCGTGTAGCTCGATGACTACGACTCAGCGGTCAGAATCGAAGTCCTCGGCTTTGCAGTTAAAGTCGAAGTCTTCGGCTTCGCGGTTGAATTTGAAGTCATGGGCTTTGCAGTTGAAGTCGAAATCCCTTAAGCGCCCTTGCGTCGCTCTTTATATACTAATTTAAGACGCGGTATTTATTCCACTAGCTTAACTTATTTGCTGTTTCATTCTTGCGTTTTGTGATAATTTCTTGTACTTGAAACTCGCAGCGTGTTAATATTTAAAATGATAGCAACTTACTTGATATATACAATTAACCTATTTTAACTAAATACATTATTGGTAGTTTGTCTAATTCTAACTAGGCAAGCTACTGGATTTACAAACACACACACACACACACACACACACACATACACACACACACACACACACACACACACACACACACACACACACACACACACACACACACACACAC
>JAHWXV010190757.1:0-10005 GCA_024586415.1 Phrixothrix hirtus | reverse complement strand
ATGATAAAAATAACGTGTTTTGTGATCTTTGGGCCAACAATGTTTAAATTGAAATTGCTCGAAAACGCGAGCTAACTTTTAAAAGCGGTTTGCACCATTGAATTCAGCGAACTCGAATTAGGTTTACGCCCTGGGTGCCCAGCTTGTTGCATTTTGCAACTAGCACAGTGTAGTTTTGCCAATCTACACAGTGAGAGTATCCCTTAAAACTTTAATAATTCCGGATCCTAAATTAGGTTAAAGAGATTATTATTTTTCAAGAACATCGGTAGATCAGAGTGGTCCATTTCTGAGTGCTTTATTTTCCCTTCCTCTAAATTTATTACATTCTTTTAGATCATGTTCAACAGTAAAGATTCCGCTACAGCAATCACATCTGTGTTGTTCCGGGCCAAGAAGCATATAGAGTGATGTGAGCTTTGTGTTTCCTGTACGTATACGTGTTAATACTATTCCCTATCTTCTAGTTAAATTATGTGAACGTACAGCGGCATCATTAGCATTAGCTTAAAAGTGGTTATTTTCATTCTGCGTCGCTTGAAATTCATCCATTATTTTTGTTTTTATTAGTAATTTCGTGTCTTTAATGTTATGGAATTATGAACTTTCCGCATTCACTTTTATAGCTGGTTCCTTGGCTGCCTAATCCGCTTTTTCGTTAGCTACTATTCCAACATGTCTAGGCACCCATATGACTATAACATTTTTATTTTTCGCAAGACATCTTGAATACAGTATCTGGAAGTTTTCTGTAAGTTCATCTTCATGGAATCTGTCTTTAATGGCATTCACTGCCGATAGAGAGTCTGTACAAATAAGCAAATCTTGGTAGTTAGATTGATAGCAAAGTTCTAGTGCAGTACATAGTGCCATTGCTTCTGAGGATAACACACTCGAATGGGACAGAAGTACTCTTTTTATCGTAATTGTATCAAATATAACAGCATGCTCAACCCCGTCTGTTGGTTTAGAACCATCTATGAAAGGACAATGGTAGGTGTGGAATTCCTGCAAGATATTTAGATAGTATTGATATACTACCGCCACACTAAATTCTGGTTTGTTCAAGACCAAAAGATCAAATCGTATTTTAGGAATTTTGATGGTCCGTGATGGTTCCTTGTCAGTATTAGTAAGGCAGATGTTTTCCCCCTGTATACCGAATTCTTTCAATATTATATCGACCTGTATACTGTAGATTTGTGGCGTGTTCGCGACGAACGATAGGCGTCTGGAAATGTGCTTTGTTTGAACAAAGATAATATTTTATGTTTCCTATTTTTACGCAAATAAATTCTATAGTTCGCCATTACCTTTTCCCTTCGTAGCGCTAATGGTTCTAACCCCGATTCCAGGGCAGGTCCTAGGGGTTCCAGTAGCATAACGTGTTCTAGTTTTATGTAACACATTGTAATAACTTTACGGTGGAATAACTTCCTACCAGTGTTATTATAAAATTAAATAGGTGTACCGGCTAGCTCAGACTGAATCGGCAGGGTGGGGGTGGACTGAGTGTTCAATCGTACTTCTTAGCCATAACTTACCTGGAAGGATTTTGTTGAATTGCGGAATAAATATCACGACGGCTTAATTTAGCCAATTAAGGACAATGCAGGTGTAAGCACTTTACTGTTATTGGGTGCCACGTTTTTGGTATTCAGGTTAAAATGAAAACGCTCTTCGAACCAGTTATTAAGAATTCGTAAGCGGATAGGTTAAGACAAAAACGAAAATTAGCGCTTATCTTTAAGTGTTTATTCGATAATAATGTCAAAGAGGTTAGAGAAGTATATCCTAGATTAATCACTAACCGGTAAGAAAATATCTATACAAACGAATCGCAACAGATTTTGTTTACCGTTTATGTGGTCCCATACGCTTACGCGTGTAGGCCTAACCATAAAAATTAAATACTTAGAATAGGGAGAGCTTCATTACTTGTATATGTTTAACAATTTAGAATACTGTTTAAAGGGAATGCTATTAATAGGTAATCTTAAGGGTACATCAAATGATCAAGTGACGTGGGTAAATTTGATAACCTTATTTTTCGTTGTGCTTAGCAGTAAAATAAGACCAACTACTGCGGTTGCCCCTCGCCCAATTTTCGATTTTTCTTGGCGGATCCAACGGGTGCTTTTGTAGAGGACAGAAAATCATGTACATTGACTGCTAATTCCTAGACTACGTCTGACACAAATAAGAATGGCCGTCGTCTACGTGTTTCCAGAAATCGGTGTTGACCAAGTCGCATAGAGTTCCTTCCTTATAGTACTCATTTAGCTTTTAGGACGGATCGTAATCATAGCAACAACAACTCCAAAGAACCAACCAAAACACCCAAACAAAAAACCACTGGAATAATTGAAACTGACATGTAACGATTTCTATTATTTATTGACAAAATCAAAATACTTACCTTGAATTACATTTCAATGGTTTACAACAATTAACAAAGATCGTTAAATCAACCAAAGTACGTATTTTAATAAAAATTTTTTTTGCGTCGTGGACTAATATGCGTTTGTTAGCAGAACTCAAATATTGGAATTATTTATCTACTGTAATCGACACATAAAGTTTGTACACGTCTGACCATTTGATTTTGCAAATTTATTGAGGTTACATTTATTAATACTTCCTTCTACCTAGTACATGTTTTAGCTAAGTATTAAATCTATTTGAAATGTGTTTGTATTAAATATAGCTTTTGTCTTATGTACTTGTTAATTGTTGTAGCTATTATTTTGCTCAAGTCAAAGGCTCCATTTTTGTAAAAAAGTTTTCATGTGATAAAATTTTGTCAAGTATACTGGCAATTCATACTACTGATATGAAAAATTAAAATGATAAAATAAGTATTTATGTGGTGAGATGTGGTTAGTTTATTCCAATACAGTGAAGATCATTTATAAAACTTAATATTAGAAAATGTATGTACACAAATACATTTTACAACTATTTTGTATCACGTTACTGTTTCTGCAATACATATCTGATCTATAATAAATGAAAATTATTGTTATTTTGATGTATTATAAAATAAAGCATTATTATTGAAACAAAGGTAAACCGAACAAAAAATACTATGACAATCGAAAACGTGCGACAGCGGCAACCTGCTTGATCTAACAATATCGAAACAATTCCACACAGTAAATAAGCTTTAATGACTGGATTTTAGGGCCACTAAGCAAAGGTAAGTATATTCAATACCTCTTGGAATTGAACAAAATGTACAGTTAACCCAAAATTTTAATTTAAATGAGAGCAAATCTTAATAAATACATCATGATTGAAATTTATTCGGAAAATTAGCGTTAAATCAAAATTAACCGTGACAACATCTAATGGAATTAGCGTGCCCTTCTTCGCAGATGAATATACCACACATCCATACTCCATTCTCGATAAAACCAGAGTACTGTGTAGAAGAAGAAGCGTTTCACTATCCGCATCCCAGTTGCTATGTGTTAAACCCTTGATTAAGTTCAGAATACACCTACATTTTGAAGCAAGTTTACCTACATGAATCTTCCAGGTAAATTTGTTATCGAAATGAACCCCTAAGTTTTCAAGACTTTCTACAGTCTCCATTGTGTGACCATTTATATGGAATAACGGTGTTCTAGTACAGGTGGATCTTTTCCTACAGAAGTAAAGTGCTTTAGTTTTAGTAGTTGATATTTTTAGGTTCAGTAGGTCTGGTTCACGCGATAGATCGTTGACTCCCTGTTGAAGTACTCGTTTTATGCCGTCGGCGTCCTCGCCAATCTTCAGAAAAACAATATCATTTGCATATGCAGAATAACACAGCCGTGTATTAATTGCTAGCAGTGCTGAGTTTATTGCCACAAGAAATAGGGTTGCGCTGAAAGGTGATCCTTATGGAGTTCCAGCTTTTGTTGGGAACAAATCAGGTACCACATTGCCAATTGTTACCCTAATTGACAGATTGCATAGGAAACCTTTTATAAATAGTGGTAATTTTCCTATAAAACCCTACTCATATAGTTGTTGCATCATATCTTTTTGGCGAATGGTATTAAAAGCATTTTTCTGAGCTATGAATACTGCAGATACATGTAGCCTGTTTATAAAGCAATTGTTTATTGTATTTTCAAGATATACGATCGCATCGGTCGTGGAATGATATTTCCTAAAACCACATTGGTACGATGCTATCAATTGACGCTGCTCCAATTCCCAACATAGTCTAAGATTTAAAATCCGCTCGAGTAGTTTTTCTATGCAACTCGTTAGAGAAACGGGTCTGAAATGATATGCTCCCGACGGATTGTAGATTTTGGGGAACGTACCACGAAAGCTTCCTTTCATATCAGGGGAATATTTCCATTTTTCCATACAGAGTTAAGAGCATCGAGTAACTTTTTTTAGCAATATCAGGAAGATACTTTAGGAATTTCGAAGGGATATCATCTGGGCCTGCAGAGTTACTTTTGGAACATTTGACTGCATATGCGAGTTCTTCCATGAGAAGAGTAGATTATAAGCCCCTTCAGTTATTCGATCGACGTTATAATTAATCTCCATACTTCCACTAAGTAAGTATTCATTACAGGATGCTGCAAAGTAGTGGGTTAAGTTATTAGCAATTTCTTGAGGGTCAGAAATTATATCCTCGCCGATAGACAGAAATTTTATGTTACTAAAACCTGTATATCCCTTGATGGACCTTATATTTTGCCAAAGTTCTTTAATTGTTGTGTTGCTGTTCAGTGATTTTACATAATTTACCCATGATGTTCTTTTGGTACTTCGGATTTTTCGTCTACAAATTGCTCTCTTTCTTTTGAATTCGATTAAGTTAGTTTGGGTTGGAGATGTTTTAAATCGTTGTAGCGCTTGTTTTTTGTTTTTTATTACTAACTCTAGTTCATTGGACCACCATTGAACCTGCCTTTTGATAAATGATCAATGTCTTCTTTTAGGAACTGCTTGGCTCCCCACTTTCATCAGTATTCGTGAAAGTTCTTCGATCGAATTTGTATTGTAGGTTTCCAAGCTTTTTAAAAGGAGTTATTGAAATCTATCCCAATCAGCTTTGTCTAGTTATCATTCATCAAACAACTGGTGGTTCTAAAGAATTACATTATCAAAATTGATAATGATTGGGTAGTGGTCACTGTAAAACAGGTCGTCCTCTACAACCCATGAAAAGGGAGAGAGCAGTGTAGCTGAGCGCAAAGATAGATCTGTTGCCGAAAATGTTCCCCTTTGGCAGGAGAAATGAGTACTTGAAACAATATTTAGAATTCCAGTGTTCTTATCATGTTCCAAAAGGCGTTCAATTTCTAGGCCAGCTTAGTTGACGGAATTGGCTCTCCACTGGAAACTGTGTGAGTTAATATCATATAAAATTAGAAACGGACGTGGCAGTTGGGTTACTAGCTCAACTATATATTGTTTAGTTCAATTAGTGTTTGGCAAGTAAATGTGGAACATATTGTAATTGAGACTGGAAAATAAATCTGAACAGCTACGGCTTGTAACCGTATGTTGGTACTTACTAGAGAACGTCGGCATTCTTTCTTCATTAAAATCTCTAGTAGTTTCTTCCGCATTTTTGAGGTGTACATTATAATGGTATTGTTAACGACAGCAGTAGTGAAACGCGTTTCCTAAATGCATATGCACAGCGGAGAGTACTTTCTAATCAGAAGATTTAACTTCGCGATCTTATTGAAGTATCTATTTCGGTTCCATTGTATAATTCTTAAATTATTAGTCAATTTCGTGTATTTACCTCGTCGTTACTATCATGCTTTCTTGCTATATTTATATTATTTGGATCCATTATTAAATTGATTGGGTGATTTATGTTTCCATCAGATAATACACTTTTGTTAGATTGACAAAGGCACGTAATCTGCGATCTACAAACATATAATTCAGAATAAATAAATAAATGACTAAATCAATAAGTAAGATGAACCACGATACATAAATATTTGAATAAGAAGATTCGTTGCAACGAATAGTTACAAGGATAGAAATGTATAGGTAAATAAATAAGACGAGTGACAATGCCTAAATAATAATAAATAAATATATAGATTCGTCAGCAAATTAGATTTCTCCGTGCATCACAGACAAGTATCACGTCACTATCGCAGTGGAAGTGTTCATTTGATTCTGGCTAGTACTGGTGTGAGGCTTCTCCCCTTCGATACCCTCACTACTATGAGATTTATCTTGCTTGCCCCCCGGCTTTACTATAGGTCTACCCTTTGGCCTTTTCTTTACAGCTTGAGCTATAGTTACATCACATTCATCAGTAGATTCCATACTCATATTTCTACTTAATGTTGCACTAGTGTTAGGAGGAGTATAATCCCATTTCCGCTTATCGTACGGCATTTCTTTGTCTTTATCGCGTCTTTGTGCAATGATCTTTTCAATTTTACTTTTGACTATTTAGCTGATTTCTAGAATCAACTTTTCGACTATGCTGTTTACATCGCTGGTTTTTGGAATTTCAATTCTCTATGCCGCAAACCTCGCGATTGATACAGCAGTAAACTCGGGATTTATCTTCCTAAATTTTTCTTTATCGTCTAGATAACTTATTCTTTTTTCAACTTTAATTCTTTGAATTGCTGCTTCTTGCTTGTATATCGGGTAGTTGTTGGATCGTGCTGGATGGCCACCTTCGCAGTTCAAACAGGTTATACGTGATATGAAATCACCTTCATGAACTGGTTTCTCACATTGGCATTTCTGCGGCTGGATGCAAAAATGAGAGGCATGGCCGAATCGCTGTCAAGTAAAACAGCGTAAAGGAGGTGGAACATATAACCTTACAGGTAACGAGCAAACACAAATTTTAGCTCTTTTGGGAATGTTCTGTCCGCGAAAGGTAAGCAGTATTGGAGCAGTTGTGGTTTCTACGTCATTTCTTTTAATCGTAAACCTTTTAGCTTCTATAACACCAGCGGATGCATGTTCCTCCTCAATCTCCTTGACATTTGCATTGAGTAGATCTCTACATGTTATCAATCCTTTCGTGTAATTCAATGTGTTATGCGGGATTACTTCTACAACTAAAACATGGAATTTCTTTATTACGGAGAGAATTTTACTTTGCCGATCAGTATAGACTTCAACTAACAGTCCTTCTTTAATTTTCATATCGGATTTAACTCTACCAACAATGTTGTTCAAATTTCTTGCTATGACAAATGTATCCATTCTTGAGAAATTTCCTGTGCTTGTCTTCATACCCAAAAACTTAGGGTCTAAGGTAGCATTGTACAACTAAACGGGATTGATCGCTTTTCTCCCCAAAGGAGGAAAGACATTTTGAGTCACTCTTTGCCCATTTCCACTGCTAAGATCTGTGGCAACTACAGGGTGAGGAGTGAGACGTTCCAATCCACCCAGAGACTGAGAAAGACGGCTCCGAACAGGGTCCAGTCCAACCCCCGTACCGTCCTGGCTATTTTCTTGAAAGTACATAACTATTAATGTGCGTTGTAACGCTACCGGCAGCACAGGAGTAGGATAAACACATCAAACGCCAGAGCCACGCCGAATCACTACTACCTTCATGATCCCATAGGGGTTTTTTACCAACAGTGGTCCCCTGGCCCACTGCGGTTGGATACCCTTTATCTTCCCCGCCCAGATGGTTTTCTGGACAGGTACTAAGCTCTCTCACCGCGACAAGGTAGGTATTATTATTGTTATTACTATTATTACTATTATTATTATTATATTTCTTATTATTATAATTATTTAAAGAATAGTAGCTGTTCTAGTTTTGAAACTAAAGTTTCGGGAGTCATTTTGTCCAAACCGAATGTTACTATTAATGATGAATTACTAAAATAAGATGAAAAGATGTACGATTATGATGAAATTTTATTATTGTTATTATTATATTTATTGAGGCCGAACAACTTCGTTAATTTAATAGAAAAAGAGGTACGATGAAAGCTCATTAAACTATGAGGATTTGCTTATGTTTAATCTAGAATGTAGGGAACAAGCAGACTATCGTTGTAATTAATTTTGTTAATATACAAATTATTTGCAATATATGCATTAATAAATAAAGGCAGTAGAACGAGTAACAAGTCTGCTATTCAGCTTTCAATATTGTATTATTCAATTTAATTTATAAACCAAACCATGCCATTTCAAGGTTAACTATCTAAAAAACAATATTTCTGTATTACAGCCATAAGGAGTAATAATAATCATGAGCACTAAAGCTAAGAAAATAATTTTAGAATTTATGGAACACCTTTTCAATGATGAAAATGAAAAATTAACTGTACAGTATGTAGTTTCATTTATATTTGGGTTAGACCATTTACGTTACTATTGGCCTTTTTCAAAGGAAGTTTGTATTAGTCCTCGATATGCCCGGATTCGATTATTTTTTGAGCCACGTTTAAAAGAGATAATATTAGTGAAGAAGTCTCAAATCATTCAAAGAAAGCTATTTGTGAAGTAATTGCACCAATATCGCTCATAATTTTGTAGAAGGTATGCGAAATGCGGTAAAAAGATTAGAAAGTTATGTAATGGCTGGCTGCACATTCAATTGATATAATTTTCTAAAGTAATTATTAAGACTTTAGAAACAAAACATGAAAAGAAACGTTTTATTTCATTTCCATATAAAGGTATTAGTAATCATAATGGTAATGAGTGAGGCGTATCCTTTTTCTAAGGCTTTTCTAATGTGTATGCCCATCTATAAACGGCGCTTGGTATTTACAGCGACCTTTTCACTTCCAGCGAAGAAAAATACAAAGCTTGTCAATTTTTTCAAAAATAATACATCAACTTGGAGCAGGCGCATGGTTTATAAAATCAAAAATTGCGCGAAGGATGTTTTTGAACGTTAATCTGTTTGATACCTAAGTATGAACACTAAATATGGAAATTAGACTATTCATAGAACTTTTTGGAAAGACGAATCAAGTTAAATAATAATTTCTACTACAAAGATTATAAATGACAGATTTTATATAATCTGAAAGAATTACTTACAGGGCTTCGAATAGATAATCCTCAAACAATCTCGAAGGTTCAGCGAAATTTCTTAGATTGTAGGCCTGAAAGGAATGCTTATACTGTGTGTGCATACATCACCATAATATTAAGTTAACAATTCCCTCTATATGCGAAATAAGCTGTACTAGGGATTTTGTGTGATAGTGGAATAGAATGTATAGATATGAACATTGTGAAAATATTGTAAGCACTGTAGTCTTCTATCTGCTTCAGTTATCAGACGATGGTTTTAAAAAGTAGTACATTCAAGTAGTTTTAGAAGACGTTAACGTGGTGGCTAGCACAAGAATTTTCAGAGAAATAACCTATAAAACATTTTCAATTAGAGAGAACTTAACAGTGAACTTTTTAATATTGCACAACTTTTACGTGAAAATACAAATATGTAAGTTAGATTATTTTCTTTATAATTGTTACGTCTAAAACTCGATAAAGTGTATGCGTAAATCGCTTAAAATAAAAACGCGCAGTGTGTTACTTTATACTCGTGACAAATATTATTAGTTACGCTGTTATATAAGGGATAATGCTGATATAAACAAAAAGAACTCAAAAATATATATATATTTTGTGCTATTTTCATTACTGTGTAGTAGTCACATTGATATAGGAGAATTCTGATAAAGTAATTAATCACACGAAAAATTAAAAGTCAGGAATAAAACTCCACAGAAACGTTGTCAGGAAAAAATTTGAAACAGGAATTTAAAGGAAATTATCATGTACGGATTTAGCTCCCATAAAAGAGACCTAGAAAGCGAAATATTATTCTTCCGGACATGAATATTCAAAATTTAATTATAAAGGAAATGAATTAGCTTGGATTCATATACATAAATAGAAGTAAAATATTTGACAGTTTATAATTAATTAAGTTTGCTAAGGGCTACTCTTACCTGCCCGAAAGCTATCTGTGCGTTTCTTATAAATAAAATTACAAATTGGTCACCCGTTTTT
>JAHWXV010190751.1:0-10167 GCA_024586415.1 Phrixothrix hirtus | reverse complement strand
TTGACATTTCTGTAATAATGAGTTTCCATTTTGTTTCGTCGCAAAATTTTGATTAGAAGCGGAGATATATTAAAAAACCGTTTTTTGGGGTGAACTTTGAAGGTGGTTTTCATGTCTTAAAAGTGCTTTACAGCAGATAAAGAAAAATACGTGTCTTTTATTTTTTGATGTTCTACAACATATCAAAAAATCAATGACATTGGTGAGTTCTGGTTGGGGCCCTTTCCTTGTAAGTAACGATTTATCTACGTATTTATAACGAAACTATAACTTCTAGGATAATCGAGAGAAATCGGCAAAAGAAATTTCTTTTAGGTTTATAATGTGTGGATTCTTGAATGCGTTATTCACGTTATTCACTCATGACAAAAGTTATTGCTAACTTTGCGACAGTATTAATAGCCATCTGTCAGTCTTTCGGATGTTCTACGGAATGTACTCTAAAGGAGCATATCATGTTAACTTGAAATATATCTGTATTACTTATAAGTTTGCATTATTTATAACAACTTGTGTAAATTCTACTTTATTCAGAATTTATTTTCTAGAACGTTTTTATTCTTCACGTAAAACTGTAATCCTTAACATCCCAGGTGATCCCCAAAACCCGTAAGTTGGGTGTTACTACACGTTGACGTAATTGGACTGCTTTTTCTAAAAGAAAATCATAAATCTTACAGTTCATCTATAAAATCATACTACGATAATGGAAATTGCAACCAACGTCATAGGGCAGATTGAGCAAAAATTAACTCTCCTAAATATGACTAATTAAAATGATTAAATAACTGACTAAATATCTTCTTGTTTAAACTTTTATCATTATACTGTAGTAACATTTAACATTTGACCTAAAAGTTTCGATTTGAATATCATTAAATCTCAATGACAAACATATTACGTTGCTTCATATAAAACAAATTATTTGTACAATGAAGGTGTTAACGTTAATGTATTTTCTTGGAGTAATTCTGGGGGTAACTATTATCCTTTTTAAACAGTATTAATTTATATTAGTTATAATATTGCTTTATTTTTCTTACCCTTGTTTGAATTAATATATTTATTTAAAGGTTATACAAAAAGTCCAAAATTCGCAAATTTCTTTTATTAAGTCGCGGCCGGTTTCGTGGAGTTAGTTATCTCCAAATCTTCAGACCCAACACTAAAAATAAAATTAAAAAATTTTTCTTACAATTATTTTCTTAGGTCAGCTTATACTTACTTGGAAAGTTTTTATAAACATGTTTAAGTAAATGCAAATCAAAAGTATATATAACAAATAATATTTGCACTGTCGGTATTCTTAATAATTAATGAATTAGATTATAGGTAAAAGTTGCAAAATAAAGTTAAATATATACATCTACGTTTCAAGCTAAATTGTATAAGTTTAACATTGTTGTCAAGTGTAAAATTTTTAATATAATAATTATCTTGTAATAATTTGTTAATAATACGTTTTCTAATAGAACATGCTATAATAATAAATACAATAATACAATAAAATAAAATTATTTCTTAATTGTTGAATTATACTATTAATTACTTGAACTTAACCTGACTAAAATAAACATTTAGAACTCATTTAAAAATCAGATATTGTTATTTTAAGTAAGTATAAGTTAAATAAAACAATACAAACAAACCAAAATTATTGATTGTTGGACTTAAAAAATTGATTATTGGTTATTCTGGTGTTAAATCTTGAAACAGAACGATTCATATAAAAACTAAACCGAAATTGGATTACAAATGCACTTAATATTTAAAAAAAATATATAAAAAAGTGAAAATATTATAATATAATAGATGCAAGAATTTTTATATAATTATTATTAGAACCTTAAATATTAGGAACGTTAAAGTTGACGTTTTATTTCTGGTAGTATAATTCTAAGTTTGTCTTGCTTTCAGTTCCATTGCAAATGCATTAGTCATTTTAATGAAGAAGAAATGAAATTCTTAGAAAATCGCGGAATTACTGAGGACGATCTACATAAGTACTATCGTAACAAGGAGGAATGTACCCAAGAAGAATTTTATACTTACGGACAAATAACAGATTGTCTTTGGAGGAAATGGGGATATGTTGATGAATTCGACGAAATTAAGTTTAATAATTTGCGAAGCTCCAAGGGATTACCTTGGATGTGTGCAAGAATATGTTATGATTCTTGGATAGTTGACTATCGTTCTGCTTTTATTGCTGCTGTAACAGATTGTGAACTTGCGTCTCATGACCATATGTCCTCTGAAGCCGTTAGAAGATGTCTAATAAAAAATTATACTAAATATTTGTGAAGAAATATGTACTTGGGTCTGATAATATTAAATATGTTGAATACGTTAAAGATGTAAAGTGCCTAATATACCTAAGTATCAAATTGTTAACTTTATTATTTGAATTGCTTTGATAGATTTCGGCAACAGGAATCGTGTAGTTTTTACGTACAGAAAATTATAAATGTTTGTTTTTAAAATTATACTGTATCGTAAGTATAGAAATAACATTCGAGGTTTTTACAAAGTCCTGTTTCAACTGTATGCTTATCAAAATAAATGCATTCAATTTATTCAAATTATCAGATTACAATTTTTAACTTGTAATAAAAAGGACTAGCAATTGTTCCGGATGCAAACTAAAAGCAACCCATCATCAGAGCAATAAAGCGGCATGTAATATTTTCGTCTGTAGTTTTGTATTAAAAACATGAAGGATAGAATTTTGAAAGCTACTGTCCCGCGGTTAAACCGCCATGATATTATTGTTTAGTAGATCTAAATATAACAACTACAATGTTAACCAAGAACTATATCTGCAACAGGTAAGACTGAATCGTATTTCTCAAAGGGCATTGCCTAAAAGTGAAACTCATCTCTGTTTGGGATCAAACCGACACGATTAGCAGAATTTCTTCAATAGTTATAGAACTTTTATTCTTTGAACTAGAATCAGGGTATGTAACTAGGTTCATCTTAAATGGGTGAGTTACGCCTGTTGTCACCATAATCTAAGTATGCTTAATATCATGAACCAAGTCGAACAGCATGAGATGCTCAAAATTTGTTATATATGAGTGTATTTAAATACTATTTGTGATATTTGAACAGTATTACCTTCCTTAAATAAATCCAAGCAAAATTTCTTCGCCTAAGCAATCGAATTTAATCAAACGCAACTTTAATTATCGAAGGGATCATTTTGCGGAGGTAATCTAAATTTTTCGAGCGACTTCCAAAGTTGCCTTTCCAACAGAAGATAAATATTGATTGCAGAAGTTTTGCTTCATGGTACTTCGGAATTGCCTACCTAAGGAACTGGGAAATGTTTGAACCTATTCATAAAACGAATTTTTTGACCTCATTCTGTAGTTGAAGAAACCTTGATTGCATTTGATTGTACTTTTTTAACAGATATTTCGTTTGTTTTAAACAATTTTGTATTTTGTAGTTGAACGGGATCTATTTATTTCCAGTTATCTCTGAGGGTCAGCTCTTCCATACTGATCATACGTTTGTAAAAAAATATTTCTGAAACGACATCATGCCACCAAAGTTTCATCGACACATGCCAACTTGACCTATCCAGAAGTGCAGACATTGGCCAGTATCACAATGCTCCTTACTTGGCCGTCGATCGTGGCGTCAAATAGCAACAAGGCAAGATTTTTGTTGCAAAACTGCGCTATACCTTACTTATCCCCTTAGGTGTTCTTATTTAATGCCACGTTATGGACCTTTAATTTGAAATGTCGCCTAGTTATTGTGACTTGGTTAGTGAGCTTCATGTTTATAAAGTTGTTTTCTTTATATTTACAAAACTTGCACCCGTATAGACTATTAATATTCGCCCACTATTTCCTTTAAATGAGTGAAAAGTTAGGCGCTCGATTACTTAATTAATTGTACATCATTACGATCTCCTATATTATCACCCAAGATTAGAGGTGAAGCTTCCCGATTTTGTCCTTTTCACTGATCTTGCGTATTTCCTTCAAGTTTCTGCGTTTTTGTAAGTTGTTCGTTATCAGTTAGACCTATACCGATATGTTCGGTACAGTACCTTACTATGACGTCGACGAGCTTATCCCATAAAAAAGTAGGATGGTAGACAAACGCTATTTCTCGTGGCTAGTACGAGGGGGGTATAGTCGTTCAATACCTACCTTAGTCAAGTGCACAGCTTGAAAGCAGACATGTAGAAATCGAAGAATAGGTATTGTGAAAGATTGTTACGTACATTACGAAACTAGAATAACTGGAGATTCATAGTAATGACTAGAAACTAGAATAAGCTACGGAGCAAACCTTTATGAATATTATAAACGTAATATTAAAAAATACGAATATCTTAATTTTTATATTGAGAAAACCTGGCGTTCCAAACTCACGCTTTGACGACAGTTAATTTACTATTACATTAAAGCTTAAATACAATAAAATATACCTTGGTTTAAATACGAAGCCATTCTTATAATCGGCGAAACTGACGACAAAGCGTAATAGCTTAGATATGATGTAATTTTCTAGACACTGAGGTTAAATTGCTGAAATAAATCTTGAACAAATTGACCTTAACAGTATCGTTTCGCAATTGTGACAATTATAACAAAATTATCTGCTATAAGACCGAACTTAATCTGCCTTCAGCATTAGCAAACCCTATAAGCAATTGGTTTGGCAATACAAAAATACATATATCAAATTCAAAACAAACTCCTGCAATAAGTGCTCCTTTATTTTTAGAAGGCTACATAAATCCATAAATTTAACAAGAAATTAGAGTTAATATTCGTAACCATATTATTTCCAATGCACCTTTGATTAGCAAACAAAATTTACATTCGCAACATTTAGGAGATAATTTAAAAGTAGACCATTTTAGCGAAGAAGAACAGGCTCTAATGACTGACATTTTCAATGAATATAAAGATATTTTTCATCATACTGATACACGTTTTTACTATAATTCACCTTACCTAGCGTAAAATTAACAAAAATACATGCGGACCAATCATTACAGAAACCTACAGGTATCCACACGTATACCGGGAAGAAGTTAGGATCCAATTAAATAAATGGCTAAAAGGAAAAATATGTTGAACCATCTGAAAAGGCCTACTATTTCCTTATTTAGATAGTAAAACATAAACTAGACACTGTTGGTAAACAAAATTAGCGAATCGTGATTGACTATAGAAAGTTAAATTAAAATACGATATAATATACATTTTCTTTACCTAAAATTGAGACCATGTTAAACAACTTGGGACGTGCAAATTATTTCACTACATTGGATTCCGTCAACCGTGGAGCCGCGTTCTCGACAGAAGTACACCCTCAATTTCGATGCTTACCTTTGGTTTAAAACATTTTCCTTCGGAGTTTATGTGCATGATCAGCACACATACGCATGCAATTTTTACTATACCATGACAACATAATTGTTAATTCAACTTCAGTAAAGCAACACTTGACTACACTCCACACGATTTTTCAACGCATTCGTGTTACTAATTTAAAAGTACAATTAGATAAATCTGAAGTTCTACATAAAACAATTACATTTTTGGACCCGATCATTTCACGGGATCCCAAATTTACCTATTTCAAAGACCAATACAGATACAAACAGTTATTTTGGATTATTAAGCTATTACTGAAAATTTATAAAAACTTCCTAAAAATTGAGAAATGATTGGCAGGATTTTTAAAAAATAATAATACAGTACTAAGTTCAAAATACATTATAAACACTTTTAGCCACACCAAGAAATGATTAGTCAACGAACCATTAATTACTACGACACCTTGCCTTTAACTAAATGGTTGAATTAACAACAGACCATAGTAAATTTGCTACTGGCGCCGTACTTTCCCAAGACCAGAAACCAATAGTTTACGCATCACGAAGATTCAAAGAAATGGAACTACGTTATTCAACTACTGAGCGGGAACTTTAGGAAATCGTTCGGGCTACAATGCTATATAGCCTATATCTTCTTCAAACAAAATTTATTTTATGTTCAGATTATATACTTTTTATTTGGCTTAGAAATTTAAAGTTCCCAAATTCAAAATTGGCACGCTAGTACCGCAAACTAGAAGAACTGAATTTTGACATAAAATGCCATTCCGGGAAAGGCAAAAAGTAGCAGACGTATTATCACGAATTAACATAAATCCCTTGACTGTATTTGACGAAATACTGAATGACGTTGTTAACATAAACGCGACGCTGAACCAAACCTAGATACTTGCAATATAATTCCCAAAAACCTGAAACTCATTACCTAAAGAAATTTTTGAATACATGGTCACATTATTCTGCACTCCTAAACCAAAACGTGACAATCGATCTTTTGCTGACACTATACATACACAACTAGAATGAACTCCTGTTATTCGCATATCCGGAAAACCCTTGCAATATTTCACAAATGAAATTGAATTTACGGAAACTACGTTATCCAAACCAATAGAGACTCTCACTCTTGATGGCAACAAATTAACAAAAGTTTATTTTAGTAAATAAAATAAAACGTCTTATCCCATTCTGCCGTCTAAGCCTAGGTGTTATTGTTTCTTTCCCACTGATTCTCACTGCATCGAATTTTCCCACTGTACAATTTCGGTTTCTAACAATATTACATCAAAATTTTCTAGATGCGTGACACAAGTTACATACGCTACTGACAAAGATGAACGAGCTATGAAAATTACAAATCACCAAGAAACTGAAAGCAACCACCGATGCATACCAAAGATGACGAAATGGTTGAAACGAAATTATTTTTCGAAAGGCATGTTCAATGACATTAAATACTACATAAATAAACGCAAAATTTCGAAAACTAAAAATCAGAACAGACCGCCTATTACACAACCTTCGAAAAATTTTATAGCCCTTTTCCAAAATTAATATCCATGTCACTGTTTCTTGCAATCATCAGTCCAACATAGTAGTAGAACGATTACACTCAACAGTAATTGAGCATTACTGACTTTTAACGGACACACCTAACGACAAAGCAATTCAATACGGCATTTTAGTATACAATCATTCAATTCATCCTAACCTAAAATTTACACGGTTTGAAATCCCATTTGGGTATATAGTCAGTAAAAATACTTTTGAGTTAGATTTTAATAAAAACTGTATAGAATCCTATGTAGTATATCGTAAAGACGAAATGAAATTCTTGTCCGAATATTTAACTGACAAACAGAGAAAGACAAGAAAAGAACGAAAAGAAAAATTAAAAAATCACAAACATTAAAATTATGCGACAAGGTTTATGTGAAAGCACACTTAAGAGACTGCCACGGTCTCAACGGCAAATAAAGGATGGACAGACTTAATAAGTATTCAACCACGGCTGGCATGGCAAGGATACAGTGCAGCGAGGCATGCTCTAACGATAACTTTTGAGTTTGAACGCGGTATGAATTCTTAAAATCGGGACTTGTGGATGCCACCGTTCTGTAATCTTCTACTGAAGAACATGTTAATTTATGATATAAACACCTTGTATCTAGAGATGCTCAAAACCCTCATTTAGAGCGGAGACACTCCTACGGTAAAGTAGATGCAGCAACATATATTATGACTTCTCTTGTACATGAGGAAGTCTGAAATCAGTGCAACGTATAAACCGCTAGAATGACAGTGGTCAAACATTTGTAGTTAAGAGGACCAAATTAGAGTTCACCTTATAGTTAATAGGTTATTTAATCACTGTGAAATAATTATTTACTTTACTGAAAAATTAGGTTTACGAAAAGATGTTTTGAATGCTTAAAGTAAGTCACCCGGTGTAAAGGTATATCTTTGTTGATTAAAGACAAATCTTAAGCATATCAATGTTTTACAAAAAAATGGCTAATATTGATTTTATAAATAATTTAGCTTCGAATTCCTATATTTTCGTTGCGTCCTTTTGTTAACAATGTTTAGCTTTTGAAATACTTTACTCAAACAAAGCAAGACATGCACTGAACACATTTATGCAATGAAATATTATTCCACAGATTACACATATAAACAAATCAATTAAATATTTGAATGGTTCTTAAAATTAAAATAATGTAATTTGTCACCGCCAGTGTGGCACAATCCAATTTATAACAAAAATTGCCGACGAAAGAGTTCCTAAAATTATTATGCTGAATTACTCTTAATTCCATCAGGGGAGATCGTATACGCTAAAAAGGTATGTTTTAATGAAATAAAAAAACTTGTTCGTCAATTAGAAATACAGTTGTAACATAAATGAAATTTGTAAGCGCTTTCAAAAATTAAGTTTGGTCAATATTTAAATTAAGCTAAATTCTATAATTACGGAATGCGATGGCATATTAAGTTATAGAAAATTGCATGCTGTATTAATACGTAATCGAATGCCCGTAGTTCAATTCTTTTATCTTTATCCTAAAAATGAAAGTGCCATTAGTAGTTTTAAGTATTTGTTAACTTTGGTAGAATTGGACCGGATATGAAACCAGGAAGCGCTTAAGTGGTCTTTCTAAATACTTGATTGTTATGAAGACGGAACGAAAGGAAATAATACTTACTACATTTTTGAAAATGGTACTGTCCTCTAACCAAATCAATGTCCATAAGAGAGTAAAGTAAACTGAATTAATAGCCTTAAATCTAGTCCTGTAATTATCCAAAACCATTGACTGCTAAAGCATGGAAGGAAATTCCGTAACCTGGGACCTCTATACCTTGACGGCAGGTACAATTGTCTATTGGAAACTGCGCCCGAAAAGTGATAGCGTGTATTGCCGGTTTGTTCGCGATTTTGAAACTTGATTTGCTTATCTTACGATATTCAAAAAATGTGTTATAGATTAGTTACGCCGGTTTTCTTGACCTTTGTTATTTGAGGTGATGCAATCATTTATTGAAAAGAAATGCTAGTTGTCCAGTTTTGTTTTTAAACTACTATGAAATTTATTAAGTGTCTCTGGTCCACTAGGCGGGAATGTATTCACGATAACTTTGCCTTAACCTTTCCAATTACAAACTCCAGTGTTACAAAGATGAATACATAAAAACATTTTCTTTGTGTAATTTGAATATGTTAAAAAATTATACAGGTATACCACTAAACGTAACGAGGTACCATAACTCAGTAACTAATAGTCGTAGAGCTTTTAGAAAATAATCTTATGAAAAATGACCAATAGAAATTTCCGAAAATAGTTTTTAAGTTCCTTATTTTACTGCCATTGGGGGTAACTACTATGGGCATTTAAAAGCAGCATTTTGCTAGGAAATATGCCAATATAAGTTATAAAATAAATATTACCGTCACATTGCTACTAAACTTCGGTATATTTTTGTGAAACACTTTTTGCTGTAATATGTAAATAAAACCTGCTGCGTTGGGGGAATATCTTCGGAAGAAGTGTGCTAAAATTTTTTAAAATATTTACTCATATTTCATGGCATAATTGACCATGAAATTTTGAAAGCAATTACTTCTAACTAGTTACGTCTTTTTAATTATTCTTTTGTCGATATCTTCGAAACTAATGACCATATTGATTTGCATCTTGAATGTTTTTCATTCCAAATTGAATGTGTTTTATAATTATGAAATAATAAATATGTCGTTCCATTTAAAATTTCCAAGAAAAATGATAAAACTGCGATTTCTTCAAATAGTGCCGTCTAGCGGTGGCGGCAAAAATCATTGTATCATAGTTACTTTTATGTTGTACTCAAAAAATCGTCCTATTTCTAATGAGACCAAGATTAATCAATACGGTTAAGTTGAACGTAAGTTACAGCCAACTTATTCCGAAAACGTACCGCCTTCACACCAGGCTTTATTTACGTCTTACAGCAAAAAGTGCTTTACAAAAAGACGCACAATTTTAGTAACAATGCGACAGTAATATTTATTTGATAACTTATATTAGCATATTTTCTAGAAAAATGCTGTTCTGAAATGCTTATAGCAGTTACTCCCTGGCGATAGAATAAGGAACTTAAAAACTATTTCTAGTAATTTCTATTGGCCACTTTCCTTAATAAGATCATTTTCTAAAAGCTCTACGACTATTAGTTCCTGAGATATGGTATTCCATTACGCTTAGTGGGACACCCAGTATATATATATATATATATATATATATATATATATATATATA
>JAHWXV010190719.1:0-12380 GCA_024586415.1 Phrixothrix hirtus | reverse complement strand
TTATAAAATAAATATTTGTGGTTAACTTTCGAGTTGTTATAAAATAAACACGTCTAATTAATTGATGCGCATGCCAACATATAACTAATAAATGTAAATAAGTATTGCAACATAAACAAAGAAACAATAGTGTGTAAAAAGGCTCATGTGGTAAAATGAAGTTGGTGCAATTTGAGTGCGGTTTACGGTTAAGAAGCAAATTTTCCTTTAATATTAATGTTACGTTAGTAATAATGAAGATGTGGGGAACGTTTTGGTACTATTTTCCATCCATTTAGTTAAAATTTTTAACAACTTAAAAAAACTGTAATTTCAAGTAAGTTCAGGGGCAAACCATCTTTTTTTTCAACCCTTGAAATATTCAGGGATGATTTTCATATAGTTACATGATGGCATTCGAAGCTATATGATACCATTAAAACAGAAATTGAATCTTGATTTATTTAAATACGTCCAAAAGAAGTAATTTTCTTTGTTTGACATTATGCAGGCTCAGTTTTTTCTGCATATAATTAATTACAATCCCAGTTCAATTCAGCAGTTAAACAGTAAGCAACGGGGCATGTTCTACTCATCTTAATTAATTTAAGGTCTCTTTGAGCAGGTGATTAAGAGTTACCAATTATTAAAATAAAAATAAAATAATTAATTATACAGAAATTCTACGACAGAATAATAAAATTACGATTAATTAAAAGAAAAGAAAGTGTGTACACAAAAGTTTAAATCAATTGAAATAAATATAAATAGGAGATCGCGAAGAAAAGTAAATAAAATAATTTAAAAATATACCACAAGTAAGCTGAGAAATTAATTTAATTTCATGTCAATAATTTAGATCCAATTGAATAAAATCCATGTTTGATAGAATTCACATTGAAAGTGATACGAAAACTAAAAACGTAATAAATATAGGATATTATTCTAATTAAAAACAAATAAAGTATAAAATTAAATATTTGTATTTAATGTCTGACATCTCGTTGGAAGATGAATGTTAAAAATTAAATTAAATAGAGAATACAGAGACATTAATTCAATTTTATCGATCAAGTTAATGATCGATACGTTAATTAACAATAATTTGTGCACAGTTCGTGTTAATAAAAATAAAAATAAATACAGTTTTACCAACATTTTCAATTACAAGTGAAGTGCGACGTTCAAACTAAAGAGAAGGCGCATTCGAAGAATTGCATCTGCCAACGGAACACAGAAGACAAATAGATGGACTTGTGGATATACAAGGTCGGTAAAAAACTATTTTATTTTGTATATTTAAAATTTATAAAATGTTATTTAGTTTAAAGTGGTTATATGTTTAAAATTAGTTACATTATTGTAAGTAAATTTAAATTTTGTTGGAACTCAATAACAAATTTAGCTTCTTGTTTTATTGGAAATATTAAAGAACTGATTTTTATTAAAGAATCCAGAATTCATAATTTTAAATTTAATTCTTGTAAAAGGAATTCAAATAAGTCTCCGCCGTTTTACAAAAAAATGCGCCACCAGTAAGTTATGGATAAAATTTTCTAATTTAAAACGTCATATCGTAAGGTTGGACATCTGGTAACAGCATAATCTTGAAACATTTATGATTTTGTATCAGCATCATATATTTTTTTTCGTTCGAAAATGTCGAGTTTTGAGCTGAATAAGTGTCACTTTTGATTTACTTCTTTAATTTGAAGAAATCAGCAGTTGAGGCGCATCGAGTGGTTTTAAAAGTTTAAGAACGCTGAATTTGACGAGGAAGACAAAGAACCTAGCGGAAGGCCGAAAGTGTACGAAGGCGCGGAATTGGAAGCATTATTGGATGAATATTCGTGCTAAACGCAATAAGAACTTGCATTTACACTAAGAGTGACTCAACAAACAATTTCACATCGTTTAAAATCATTGGGAATGATTAAAAAGCAAGGACATTGGATTCCATATGAACACAATCCAAGAGACGTTGGACGGCGATTTTTCACATGTGAATTGCAGCTTGCCAGGCATAAACGAAAGGGTCTTTTGCATCGTATAGTCACTGGTGATGAAAAATGGATCCACTGTGATAACTCGAAGAAGAAGAAATCATGGGGACCACCTGGTCATGCTTCAATATCGACAGCCAAGCCGAATATCTATGGAAAAAAATTCATGTTGTGTATTGGGTGGGACCAGCTTGGTGTCGTGTATTATGAGTTGCTCAAACCGAACGAAACTATTACTGGAGCTCTCTACACAATTGATGAGATTGAGCCGAGCACTCAAGGAAAAACGCACCCACTACTACTCCAGACACGACAAAATTATTCTCCTACATGATAATGCTCGTTCAGATGTTGCGGCGCCGGTCAAAACCTAGTTGGAAACACTCAATTGGGAAATTTTACCCCACCCGCCTTATTCACCAGACATTGTTCCTTCTGATTACTATCTGTTTAGATCGATGGCACATGGCATGTCTGAGCAGCATTTCACATCATATGAAGATATCAAAAATTGGGTCGATTCGTCGATAGCGTCATAAGCATAGGTACCGTTCTTTCACAATTAATGCCCAATTTTTTATTAAAAACGATGCAATTAAAAGAGAAACAACCGCTAGCTAATTTTAAAAGGTTTATACCAATTAATACAATTCAAATATTGTAGAATTTACTTTATTATGTTTTAATAAATGATTTTCTGTTATAAATTCTTATTACTAAGGTATAATTATACAAACAATTAATAAAGGATTATACAGGGTGAACATAAAGTCACTATATATTTATTAGACATCTACCATATGTACTGAAACAAGTACCACAGTAGGGCCACAAACACATTGTTCAACATAACTGGTGAAATTTGTGCCACAGCGTCTCTAATTCGTTGTTTCAATTACGGTATGCTGTTAATCTTCACCCGGTACACCTCAGACTTGCTAAACCCCAAGAAAAGAAATCTAAGGGAGTCAGGTCTAGTGAGCGCGAGGGCCACATCCTTTGTGACGCACGACAAATCCATCTACCGGGGAATGTTATATTCAGGTAATCACGGACAGCCAATGCAAAATGGGGTGGTGTCCCATTCTGCTGGAAAACAACCGAGTCCTTAATCCCATCTTGTACCAACTGTGGCTTCAAAAAGTGTTCCAACATGTAGAGGTATGTGTGTCCGGTAACCGTTGGCCCTGCAAACATAAACGGTCCATAGACCCTGGTCTTCGTGATACCTAACCACACATTCACTTTGGGGGTATCTCGTTGTCACTTCTGCACTGCATTTGGTTATTCGTTTGCCCAGATTCTGCAGTTCTGTTTATTCACATGTCCACAGGTGTGAAAAGTTGCTTCATCACTGAACAACACATGTGACATGAGATCCTCATTTTCCACCGCAAGGTTCAGGTCATGACACGCAGCCTATTGGTCGGCGTAATCCTCCGGTTCCAGTTTATGCATAACCTGGATGTTGTAAGCACGTTTTTGCAAGGTGTATCGTAAGGTTTTCCAAATTGTGGCTTGTGGCATACCCAGCTCCCTACTCTGTCTCCTAGTCAACGCAGTGGGGCTACGTGTGATCGCATTCTGTATGCGTTCCACTGTGTCTGGCGTTATTGGCGACCTCATAGAACGTTCTTCATCATGAACACTACCCGTGCGTTTGAATTTGTTCACCAAATTCTTGATTGCAAGCTTGTAGGAGCTTCCTTTCTAAATTTACGGGTAAAATCCTCCCGCACCTGGTAATAGGACATCCAACGCCAACGGGCAATAACAATAGTCGTTCGTTCTTGTATGGTGAGCATTCTGCATACTGAATAAATAAATGTTAAAGTGCAGTACAGTCAAAAATAACAAGCATGCAAATATCCTGAATTTAAAAATTAATTGCAAACAGTTCTAATTAAAATAAAGTATATGTACGGTGCTTCATAGTTAGATACAAGTAAAAATAACATTTTGAATGTGTACACCGAGCCTCCTAAGAAATAAAATAGTACATTTAGTTATACAAGCTACAACTAAATTAAAGATCAAAAGTGATAATAGAGCAAATTACAACTAAAGTCATGACACAAATGTATATACAGAGCGTATCAAACTAAAACTAGTTAACAACCTTAAACCAGTAGAATTTATAAGTTCCAGTTCACACTGGGAATCAGCCGTGTAAATAATTTTAATTTGTACATAATTGAAGTAAGTTCTAGACAGATTCCGCAGAATCCAGCGTACAGTCGTCCTGGCCCAATTCCGACGTTTGACCAAAACCTGAGGCAATCATAACGCTGGTCAAGTATCCCGGTAAAAGTTTTAATGCTTAAACCAGAGCACGCTACAACGCTTGTGTAGCTCTATGGTGATTAAGTTTGATAAATGAGCAATCGCATTGGGCAGTTAGTGAGACGACTTCTGCTGAGTATAGTTTGCGATTTGTTATTGGTATTTTTACACAAAGGTATAAAATTGTCGCTAGATTTAGTACAACTTCTGTGCGATCACTTCCGTTGCTACCGACTATAAATTTCGATCGACGAGTACCAACCTCGTCAGTTGCATAAAAATGTTTTCGTTTGTTAACGATTAGAATCATTCGAGTCCTTTTCGATCCGGTTTGTTTTTATTCTGTATTTAAGAGAAACTATCCAATATTATCATTGTAACAATATTTAATACTTACTAATTCTATATTACAACGCTGGCCGTGATAGTTGTAAAAAGAAAAGCCATTTTTAATGCTTATCATAATTAAAATATTCGTGGCTTGAGTACCTCTTTAATTAGTTATCCACTTATAGGGGTTTATTAATACTAAAATAAAATCTTTAAGGGCATTTTTTGCATCCCTTATTATACGTCAGAAGGAAAAATAGTTCTATAAAGTAAAAAAGGTGAAACGAAAAAGCTTGAAAGAATTAAGGTTTCGTTTGTTGTCACACACTCTTTAAATGATTAACTTCGAAGTCATTAGACTTTTTACTCGTATTTATTATCAAAGCCTAAATTATTCCTTGGAGGAAGAGATTATCTTTACTATGCGAATTTCGTGCAGCTTCAAAGTAAGTTATTTTCAGGAGGATGTGACTAAATTAAAAGAGTGATAAAATAACACAATCTTGCGACATTTTAAATTTTTCTACTTGATTGTGCAATTGTTAAATGTATCCTCCTGTTTTTTTACAGATTAAAGGAATTTATCAACTAACGAAGATTCGGAAAAAACGCAATATTACATGGAACGATACCATTTTTATAAAAAATAAAGTTTGCTTGATCTAACTCAGCTTTGTGTAGGAATCATTTTAAAAAATTAAATATATTGTTAATGGTTTTAGTTTTTCAATGATATCAAAACTGAAACACACTGGGTGTAA
Organism: Phrixothrix hirtus; assembly: GCA_024586415.1. NCBI lineage: Eukaryota > Metazoa > Arthropoda > Insecta > Coleoptera > Phengodidae > Phrixothrix > Phrixothrix hirtus. The sequence goes on along the minus strand of JAHWXV010190719.1, from coordinate 7,024 downwards.
ATTTACGTTAAAACAATTAGAAATAAAACCGTAATTGTTCTAACATTTCTGTGATTACTTAATTTTCTCTGCATCTTTCAGAACTAATTTCACGTAGTAACAGCGTTATAAAGCGGTCGTTGGTTGAACTAATTACTTTAAGGTGTCAGTTAGTTACTCTATAGGTTTGTCAGTTAACATTCAGTGACAGTAGGTAAACTGGGTTTCACTTTAAAGCTCAGTCTTTCTTAATGGAGCGAGTTGGTTCTAAACTTTCTAATTTGAAACAGCATTGCTTGATGACTTTTAAAACATTTTAATATCCCTTTAAAAAACCTTTATTATTTTTTTATATATTAAAATGTAGCTTTAAAATAGATCTATAAATTAAATAACTAATCTTGGACGTCATTATTCAAACTTTGGAAAATATCTAAATATAATTGAACGCCTTGGAAATTGGTTAAAGCATTTTAGGATTTCTTTGTCGTAACATATCTCTTTTAAATAAATTAATTAATGGGAAATAAAGAATTTATTTTTATTTTCTCTTACCCTATATGAAATACTGGTAAAAGAGGGAATTGATTTCGTCCAAAAATGATAATTTAAAACGCGCAGTAAAACGGCATAGCAAGTGTAAATGCAGTAACTATATAGTATTGAAGAAATTATAATAAAATTATTACAGAGCGTTAAAAGAAATTTTAAAGATAAAACTTTTCACTTGCAATAATAATTATATATTAATGGGCGCATACTTTCATATATCAGAAAATACTTTCTTTTTTTGGTAACAATGAAAGTAAATCGTTTGTAATAATAAAACATTCAAAAATAATCAGAATGTTGTTTAAAATACTTTACAAATTTAAAATATATACGAATTCAACGGCAGTATCAAAAACCTAACACTATTGGTCGTGACGTCACGAGCCAGTAGACAAACATGCACCTGTTAGTTCTTTATAAGCGTTTGCGATAATTAAACCGTTCCACACCGGTAGAAATGTCTTATCTTCGTTGTATCATAAAAACATTAATGAGAGCTATAGAAGGAATACTAGTTCGGTGTGAAACGGTTTAATTATCGTAAACACATATTTTGTATCATCATAATATCTAACATATTCGACGTTATACAAATCTTGCTTTAACGTTGGTAATCGTGCAAGAACAGTTTTAAGCCATTTAGTAATGGATAAAGGGTATGTGAAGGCTACATCCAACAACTTGCTCAGAGTGAACATTTTTATGGTAGGAAAATTTCTTAAATTGATACGCGGTTCAAGTTAGCGGAAATCAGAGGCGCGAAGGCACAAGCGTAAATAAATGAATCATGATACTACTTTTAAAGTAATAGTATCATGCACTGAATACCGTTGGTTATAAAAAAATTAGTTAAATACTGTAAAATTATTTTCAAAAGTCTAACTAATTATTTTAATTAATTAGGTATTATCTATTTTGTAGATCATAAAGACAGTGCTATGTTGCTAATGCCTTAGGACATGTAGAAAGTAAACGGGACAATAATAGTTGTATTGAAAAAGCAAATATATGCCCAGAACACAATAAAGCATGTTTGGTGTCATTAACAATAGATGAAATCGTAGAAAATATTTATTATTACGATTGTGCAGCATTATCTGGTAATTTATTTGAATTTAATTGACAATGGTACATATATAAAAATTATTATAATCCAGTAGGCTGTAAGCACACGTTAGCATTATTAATGTGGTTCCTACTGATGTTACGTATTATTGAAAAAAGGCTCGCTTGGCTACTGTTGGATCTACAATCAAATTTATAACGTACAATTTTGAACATGTATTTATCTTTACAATGAGGTACGATACACCACTTATACATTTTTTAATGTGTCATATGCTATTTATGATGTACAAAAACAAACTTCGTCAATGTGTTTTCGAGATGTTTACCATTTAAAACCGGCTACCCAACTACCGGCATAGAGCGCTACTCGCTGATGACGTCACTTGACCGCGTGTCGTATTTCTAGTCAATGGCGCTAAATTCGGAAATTCAAATTTTTGAGGCATACGAAAAGCAGTAAATTATTTAAAACCACAAATATAGCTAAGGACTGCTTCAACGTGAAAGTTCCCAATTATGTAACGAACAGTTGTAATAAACGAATTTTCTTAGAGAAACTGAACAGTTCGCGTAAAAGACTGTCATAGGCAACCGCGTACACGTATACACACAAGCGCGTACGGATGCACGTATCTCGCACGTACGTACTCATGCACGTGTGCATGCACACAGACCAATTTTAAAAAAATGGTTTCTTGGATTCAAGTTACTGGAAAACGTGTATTTCCACTAAAATTTCAACATTGAAGGTTTTGGACGAAAACAATACTTTCTCTTTTATCTATATTTCATATAGGCTGAGAGAAAGTAAAAGTAAATTGTTAGAATAAATTGTAAATTTGTAAATATATTAATATACATTTCCTATGACAGCTGTACCGCTTATCAAAACCTATTTCCACTTTAGTCTACTTTATTAGCGGGAAATATGACACATATTTATTTGAAATTATTAAAAAGTAGCCGGATTGCTATAAAATATGAAAAGTATGCTAGAGACAAAATTAAGGAAAAACACAATCGTCAATACAACATCGAGGTTTGTATGCTGCGATTAGCGATGCGTCTATGTGATTATCAGCTCTTCCTAACGGAACTCACAATTTCAAGTTAGATATATTTCAAATTTATCCCTAAATCTAGTGACATACTTTGCAAATGAAGATTCTCTAGAACTTGATTTTATGGCAATCTGGTTCCTTTTGATTAATTTCATATAAAGAAGTATCATATTTCCCGACAATAAAGTGGATTTAGGTTTTGAGATGCTGTCGCACTACGATATTGCTAAATGTAGAGGGAGTAAAAGTTTGATGTCACTCATGTTATCTACCGGGGGGTGCGTCCAGAACTGCCTAATTCTATCTACTAATACCAATACCAATAAAAAATCTTTGTTTGCTTAAAGCATTAAATGAAATCAGAAGAAGCAACAAGTAATGCGCGGTCTGATTTGTCTGTAAGATAAATTACTCTAACTCGCTCATATGAGTTTAGACACGGAGCAAAATAAATCGTTGAAACAGCCAATAATTGGTGTATCTAACCATTTTTGAGTACTAAATGTGTTTGAAATGTCAAAGTAATTAACTGAAGATGTTAACTTTTCAAGGGTATTTTAAAATATTTTATTGAACTATCTGTCGTTTTAGCTGTTGAACTTAGTTAAAGTAACGGCGAACGTTAATTAATTTAACTTCTTTAAGCTATTGTTTCAACACCTTTTAATGTCATAGAAATAACCACAAAGTACTAACGAAAGAATTTTTACTTTCTTATATTAATAACTGAAAATATGTTGAGTCAATTTATTGTGGCATTTTGGAACAATATATAGACTATATATAATAATTGTATGTACCTCAGAACGAGATACCAGTAATTTTATACTTATTGATGTTAATTTAGAGTTGTAAATAATTTAGGCATTGATATATGCCCTTAATTCCAACGTTTTTAACTTGAAGGTTCGTATTATCGTTTTATACCTATAACAATTTTTCTTAAATATTATATAATTGTAATAACTATATACCTACGTCAAAAAAATAATTTATTCTTCTTTAAAGCTTTTATTTTAAATGAAGGTTTATTGGGCTGAGATCTATAATACATTTTTATTAAAGTAACTGTTATCTAAAATTGAGATTATATATCCTTCTTAATTTTGGGCGAGGCATTCGTATTTAAAGGATAAAAATTGTCTGTAAATAAAATGTAAATAATCAAGAATATTTTAATGACCCGAGCAGATCATATTTATTAAATAACTAAAACTAGATTCAGAACTAACTCTAACTAGAAAAAAAGAAAAGCAAATGCGAACTGTTACTAAAATCGTCGACAGGTAGAGAGAACTCCAGTCTACCATCTCGTCCAAGACTCTTCAGATTGGAAGGAAAAAATGTGTTAAATAACACAAAAAAACAAACATCTGGTGAATGACTCCATTTCCCACAAACAAGCAAATCTGAAGAAAGATCGTATACCTTGTGAAGCGAAAAGATTTGTGGCAGCGCCAACTTGAATAAAAGAAACTAAACGAAAGCGTCAGACTGCCCAGTTCTCCAGTCTCATTGGTTTCAGAAACTAAATCTAACCTAAAAGAATAGTTGAAATAAAGCCAAAAGTTCCCTAAAAATAGGGAAAAGGAAAGGAAACGAAAAGAAAAGAACGATCGAGAAATTCTCTAAGTTCCTGAAAATGAACAAAATCCCAAAATGAGGAACCGTTTCTCAAGAACATTCACCTCAGAAGGAAAAACTCAATGACGGCGGTACCTTTTCTTCACCCAAACCCATTTGCAAGCCGTGCAACTCCAAAAGGCCAAAAAGAAACAAAAACGAATTAGGTCTTATACCTAAAAATATGGATCAAATAAAATTGCATAAGGCACAACATCAACATTTCTTGCTAGAACAAAACAAAACTTGGAACAGGAAAAATAAATGTAAATAAATGTAAAAAAGGAAGTGTTGGGAGCCAGGTGAGGTAAATCACCAAAATTAAATGAAAGATCTGACTTAAGTAGACCCCAAAGAGGTCAAAGTTAGAATTAGGCTAGAACTAAAGTTCATAAAAAACCAGAATAATCAAACTATATTGTCTAGAAGTCAATAAAAAAGAGAAAAACTATATCTTTAAAACCAATATTTCCTAGCAGGAAAAAAAACTAATCCCAATAAAGGATCACAACTAACCTTTCTGTAAGAGCATATAAAATGCAAAACACAAAAAAAATAATCTTCCTTAATAAGCAAGAAAATAAAAGGCAAGCAAATTCCTTAAAAGAAGAAGCAGATGCCACAATAAACCACTTACTTCTTAAAACAAAAAGTAAGTTGAACTGGCTCCTCCATCCAAGATCACGTCCAGACCTGCCTTCATCGTGCCTAGCCCAGGAGAAGTATATTTCCTAAATAAGGAAGAAAAATAAAAAAGGCAAATTTCGTTAAAAAGAAGGAAAAAATATCTGCCAAAAATCAAATCCACCTACCCTTTTTGAAGAAAAGAGTAGCTATCCTTAGCCCCATTCTTTGCTAAGGATCGTCCAGAGCAGCCAATCTGCCTCTGGTCCGGGTAGAAAAACTCTCCCGAATTAAATTTATAACCAAAAAATGTGAGTCTATCTTCACAGATCGCAAAAAAAATAATAATCTCAATAAATTCCAGAAACACGCAGCAAGGGAATCAAAATCCCATTGCTTTAAATAGCCTAAAACGCACAAACTTTGGCATAATGCCAAAAATCTCTAAATAGAAGATATATATTTCTAAAAAAAATTTCTCTTTAAATCGCACAAAAACACTATAGTAAAATTACTAATCCGCAAAATGGTCTTTCATCAAGAAAGAAAAAGAAATGAGTAATCTCATACTCAAATACATACACTCGTGTATGAAATACAACAGGGTCCTGAAAAGAACCCAAAGAAAAAAAATTTCTTCCCAAATAAAATAACTGGTAGTAAATACTCTCCTTCCTTATAAAGAAAGAAAAAACCCGAGTAAACTCCGAAAAAGAGATATACTCTAAAGCGTACCAAAACAATCGTGGCTAAAAATAAGAGCACTAAAAGAACATTCTTCCGAAATCGCAGAAGAACCAATTACCTTCCTGCTTCAGGAAGAAAATAAAACTCAGGACGCGTCCGAAACACGGGACAAAGCATCACGAGAAAGAAACCTCTCTCTAGAAGCATAAAAAAACTGCAACAGGCCCCACAACAACCAACCAAAATAGGCATTGGACCTAGCTGAGCAGAATTTAAAATGCAAAGTACCAAAATGCAAGAACAAAAACGGTGCTCCTAAAATTTGCAAAAAAAGTTCCGCATTTCTTAAAAACGCAACGCCAAATACGGCAAACCAAACTAAGAGAGACATAATTGCTGGTGAGAAGAAATTCAATCGTTTTAACAAGGAAAATATTTTGTTGAAGAACAAAATGAAAGACTAACTTCCTTAACAAAAAAAGTTTTAAAACTGCCAATAAAAGTAGACTAAATTTCCTTAAAAGGAAAACAAATTGCCAAAAAAAGTCCATCTACCGTTTTTGAAGAAAAGTAGTAGATTGTAAAAGCTCCAACCATCGCCGATACACGTCCTAGTCTTCCTCAAACGAATCAGACCCGGGCAGAAAATTCCTCTAAAAGAAGAAAGAAATTAATAGATTTAGGCTACTTCTAAAACAGCGGGAAATAAATTGGCCTAAAATGCATTTATATATAAAGATGTCATTATTAATTTTTATATGACAAACAAAATTAATTATTAAATCAAAACCTTCTAACAAATAGGTTTACCTAAGAATATTTGAACCAGTATTTGCTTAATAATCGGTGCCAATTTTTGAAAACGGACCTGTACAAATACTATAATTCTACAAAGATTACTGTAAAGAACAATCGTATCTCTAAAATATTTATTATCCAGAGCCTAAATAACATGTGCGAAACATTAGCATTGTTAATTTTCCCACTTTAAACCAAATAAATCGGCCCCACGTTGGGCGCCAGTGTTACGGATTTTTCTTCAATGCCAATAATTATTTAGGTTTCTAATTAACATAGAATTTGAAAAAATTTTTTGTTATCAGTTGCCCAAACTAAGCTAAATCCTAGAACATATAGGCCCTTCTTCAGGTCAGGGATGGTCCTGAAATAATGGAATTTGCATATGTCATTTACACCAAATAAAAATAAAATAGTTCGGATAATAAACAAATTTAGCATAAATAATTACAAGTAATCATAAAAAATCTGAAACGGATGTTACTAAGTTCTAAATTATAAAATTCTAAACTGGTTCTTAAATATGAAAGTATATTTTTACTTTAGCAAATGAACAACAAGTGAATCTATCACACTCTAAATAGTTTATATATATATATATATATATATATATATATATATATATATATATA
>JAHWXV010190703.1:0-10833 GCA_024586415.1 Phrixothrix hirtus | reverse complement strand
ATATTACCGAATTGTTAACAATAAAATTTTGTTTTTTTATGTAAAATGAATGTAGCATAGATGAAGTTTTTATAATTATAAATAAAGTTAATTATTGTACACAATTTCTACGTTTTTTTTTGCTACTTCATTAAAGATCGTACTGTCCGAATATTAAATCGACTGACTGTATATCCGCAGGATTACAGTTTTCACCTACGCGCCAGCCTGATTTACGAATAATAAATTCTTGCTATTTGGTAACTTGCAATATTTATTTCACTCATTAAGTTTATTTACTTATTTTTTTTTATTAATTCCTATTCTATTGCAATTGTACACTGGTTTTAAATTTACTTACTATTGTTATTAAATGATTAATCGTTATACATCATTTATTTAATTAAGAATATATGTACTTGTTCACTTGCTAATTATACGTAAAATTTGCCTTCTGTTAATGATATCGCAACATTAGATATTGCGCCATTTTATTTCCAATTTGCTGATACTTAGCAACAACATTTAATATAGGTCATTCATAAAAAAACATGAGCTAGTCGGAGATAATCTAATTTATTTCATTATTTAACACCAGGGTAAGGTTGTAGTATTTAGGTTATAGACGCACATGCGCGCGCATAAAAATAAATATAAAAAGATGCCTAAATTTTGGGTATCTCTCTAGTAAATTAAATTCTTGGTGCCCACAATGCGATTTAAAAATTTTCAAAATTTAGGAAAAAGTAGTCAGATTGCGCGAACCTTAATATCTTAGATTATATAACCCCAGAAGAGATGCGATTTTTCTAATAAAGCAAGTGCAAGGTTAAAATTGCAACATTTTAGTCAATTACAGTGTATATAGGGTGTTTCCGATAATATGATATTCCTTTTAATGGATAAAAGCAGACCTTATAAACACCCCAATAAGCGTAAAATTAAAAGCAATACGAATACCAAAAACTTCTGTTTTTTTAATGACGACGAGTCGACAATGCACATGCTTTCAAATATGACAAATATCGTCGAGTAAGTGTTGTTTACTAAATAAACATTTCCGTAGTAGAGCAGAATTGTATGTGTTTATTTTAACTTTTGAAGCAGGTGCTTAAAAACAAGACTGTAAAATGATACACCTTTTTAAACGTCAGTGACCGATATATTGATAAACAAAATTATACCAATTTACATCAGTTACTAGATGTTTTCATTGACTAACCAGTGTTTGAATAATAAAAAACGATATCGCAATTGTGCTCATCTACACGTGTTTAACTGATTGGTGCTTTTATGTTAATAAAATACTTAGTTATGTATTCAAAACAATGGTAATTTATTTGATCATTTCTTATAAACATATTTTAATGATGAGTTTTGTAATATCAATTTTGTTCCTGGTAAAATTCTTTAAATAAACAAACAGCTAAATTTTCATCTCAATTAACGAATTGTATGATGAAATAAGAAAACAATTTTTTCTCAACAAGTAATTAACCAATAACACGTTTTGCTTGCCTCAAAAACGGTGTAGTTAATAATAATTTAAATAAGGACAGCATAAAGCTAATTTTTATTTAGCCATTATATTAAAAGTGTTTAAAGTACTTCTATTTTAAGTGTAAGATGATGTCACGCAATTTCAGAAATGAAAATCGATTTTTAGGTGTAAAATTAGAAAATTTCAATAAATAATTGCTTAAGATGTCTTTAAATTTAAACACATTTTCTTAGTATAATGCATGACTAAATCCCTATTTCTATTATTATCAGTTATTAATATGAAAATTGTTAAATAAATTCTATAGATTATTTCTAAATTCTTTCAATTCTGTGTTATTTGTATGTTATATATTGCAGTAAACAAACCGCAATGTGCCTGCTATTGCTGTAAAAGTGCATGTTGTTGTAAATTGATACGCTTAGATCGGTCAGTTATAATTTTATGAATGATTTAACAGTTTTAGTCAGAATGCGACTCGTTGTATATGATTAGAAAAAAATGGCATTTGTATTCGTATTGTTTTTAGTTTTAGGTTTATTGGAACGTCTGTAGGGTCTACTTACAGCCCTTAAAAGGGATGTCATATTATCTGAAACACCCTGTATAGAAACGTTTCAATACAAATTGTAGTTGACTATAATTTTATGTCTATTTTAACCCTGAAACTGCCTTATTAGAGAAATCGCTTCTGTTCTGAGGTTATATAATCTATTAGAAATATAGGTTTTACAATGTAAATACAGGTGGTCATTATTTTTAATTTTATAAATTAAAACTTGACGACACTGATTGATACAAATTCTATTATAACAAAGACTATCTCTACTATTACGAATATTATCATTAGTTTCAAATGGGTGTAATCCATAATAAGCTATATAAAGGAACACAGCCACAAGGATAAAACAAAACGTTCTTTGGTTGTTATGTCTCTGAATCAAGCATAGTTTTAATATATTATTTAACCTTTAATAATTTTGAAAAGTAGTTTATCATAAAAGGAAATGTCGGTATGTTCCATGCTAGTGCGACTTTAATAGTTATTAATCACAAGAAGGTTTAATAGCTCACTATTTTCTACACTAGTTTAACGATAAGTAAATGTTTCAGTTAATTTATAATAAATAAATAGACATACACTATTTGATATTACACATTTACATGAAGTGATCCTCAAAATTAAGCGATTTTTCGAAACAGAAATTCTAGCTTGGGATTTTTAAAATTTTTATTATATGTGTATATGCATAAAATTCTGATAACGAAAAGGCGATAAAAATTTGCTTGGAGATAACATGAAGGCTAAGTCACCTTTTAATAAAATTCTTAACTTAAGCCAATTTTAGCGACGTTGAAGATGCACTATCCAGTATTTTTGCTTACAAGGTAAGAACCAGGGTAGGTTGACTCATGATCAAACGGAACTTTTTGGTGAATACTTCCCATAGGGAAAACAAATTTGAGTACTTGTTTACGGTAAATTTAATACACCAATCTAGATTTAATTGAACAGTAATTGTAACAGAATTACCACATAATAGCAAGGCACGTTGTTTTACTTGATTTAGCTTACAACTTCTAAGCTATTGTAAATGAATACTTGCTTGACCTTATGCTCCCTAGTGAATTTAGCTGCAAAACATTTTATTGGGATTCTTTAAAAAAATCTGGGGTAAAGCGAGCATTCTGTAAATCACAAATGCATGGCAAGCGATTAGAATTCTAGCCTAACCGAAGTAATAAATTACATCTATTGCTAGTAAAAATTCCTTAGCGAATTCCTACTAAAAGACAATATTTTGTTAGTATGAAAATTATATTCAAAACTGAATAATCTTTAAAACCAACAAATTACTTCTACAAGACATTTATATTTAAAAAACTGACTGTAAAATTACTGAATAAACCAGTATCTTTGATTAACCCAAAGGATTTCTACATAATTTTAACAATGAAATAATTTAAAATGTAAAGATACGGCTACAATTGACATATTTGATAAACTTACTTTAACTTTAGAAATCTGAAATAAAACAACTAAAGGTGAACTAAAATTAATGTAAAATTTGGATTTACGCGAGAAGTATGAGTAAGAGTCGGTGTCGGACCGCTCTATTTGTCAACAGCCAAAAAATATTTTATTAATATCTATTAGACTATATTTAATTATAAACCATTTTACAACGTAATGTTTACAATAAATTAGCAAGAATGCTTACCGTATTGCCAATCGAATGCGTTGTTGAAATAGGTCCCAACGGAATGCAGGTCCATACTAGCAATTAGTAGTAAATAAAGACCCATACAAAAATCGGCGAATGATAAATTACAAATTAGAAACCTTTGCACGGTGATTTCTCCACCACTGCAGACAATTACAACAATCACAGCCAAATTACCCATCACCGCTAGAACTACTACAAACCAAACCGATACCCTTAACCAGTATGATCCCATTATATCTTCACATGGATTCAGAGCGTTAGGTTCTGGATAACATTTAATTAGTCTTGTGCTAAAAAAAATATTATCTTAAATCTATAATATCCGTTTATTGGTAGCCGAATTTTTCGTAAAGTATTTTAAAAACTCGTTTTAATTCTGAATTTTAGACACCTCACCTTTATAAATGTGAAGTTAAACTAAATAATATTAATAACAATTAAAGTAAAGCGTTAAACATTTTCTGAGTTTGAAAAACTTCACAATGGCTAAATTCGAAGCAGTATCATCTGGTGAATGAGATTCAAATGTGAGCATACAAGGTGAGGCAGGGAAACGATCGATTTTAAAAACCAATTGTCTAGGTAGCGGTTACCCCATCCGTTTTTATCACATCGTACCATTTAGTAGTGTGTAACATTCAGTTACGTTAAAATATTTTATAGAAACAATTCTTTCGAGACCATCCGACGCTTGTTTAGCATTCAATTTAATCTACAGTATCATGATACTGTATTAAAATTACTTAAGGAAAAGTCTTCGGGCCGAAGAAAAAACGCGTTTTGTCCGTTGGCATGCACTATTGTCGAACATATTCAATAGGAGCAAAAGTTTAATATACCAGAACTTAGAGCTACTAGTCGAAATTTTTGCTCTCAATCTGTGGATGCTTGATGAAGCTCACTTTCATCTAAACAGATTTGTGAATTAACAAAACTTTAGTTATTGGTCACAAGAAAACCATCGTCAATTTTTCCAACAACCATTGCACAGTGTTAGAACTCAGGCGATATTAAAAAAATTAAATCACACGTATTTATTTTTCTAAAAAAAATGTATATAAAATATTGTATAACGGTGTTCTAAACCTAAATCAAGTAGTTTCTCAAATAATAAAATGAAAGGATAGTTGGGAGCAAATAAACTCTAACAAGGGTGACAGGTATATCCGCGAAATTTCATGGTGGGTATAGAAAACTAAAGATCAAAGTGCCAAGACGAATCGTGCCTAATATAAGGATTATACAACAAGGGTTCTAGTATTATAAAATATAAAATACTTAAGAGAGTCACTACAAAGTAAATTACCACCAACTCAGGGCACCGCACGGAATATTACACCGGGTTAAAGTGACCGTAGACAGAACCAACTGTTACCAATGGTTTCAAATTAGATATGCAATAAGTTCAGTTTGGAACGCAGATATTTGCTAAATAAATCAGAAACTGCTAAAGTCCTAGATAACAAAAATGCTAACATAACTTACAACGCGACACCAGCGGAAAGATCAACATTACTTCTCAATGTAAATCATACGGCTAAAATAGATTAAGTACTCACGCAGAACATATTAATAAAGATTCTAAAGTGAAGTCCGCTACAGCACGAAGTCTTTTAAAGCGATTACTAAAACGAAGGTAAATAAAAATTAGAACAATTCCGGAAGTGTACAGTGTTACGCGCGATTTTAAGAAAGGTCTGTAGTATGGACAACCCCAGATATCTACAGCTTCAAAGTGGAAACACCTAACCTCTGTGTGGACAACTCGTAGCCCAGGGCCAAAAAAAATTCAAACTGCATCCAACAACATATTGTTTGTTACATTTTAAAGTTAAATGCAAAAATATATATAAAATCGGAGAAGCTATTCCTCCTCAAAAGTTAATTTTAATTTTTGCCCAAAACTAACAACTGCCGAAGAACTAATGATATCTTAATCGTTCGTACACCTGAATATAAAAATATAAGGAGTTCGGTCAGCAAATGTTATCCCATTTTTGAACGAATGCGGATTCTATATGAGAAATAATAACTACAAACTAATTTACAATTTAACTATAACTAATACGCTTGTTCGGAAAAAGCTTGATGCCGTTCCTCACGGTCAAAACCTCGCACCGCGCAAGTCCAAATTATCTTGTTAAAGAAATATAAGAATTAGGCTTGAACTGCCCTCTATGTTTTCCAATAAATATGAAACAATACAAAATTAAAATAAACTTCAAAAGGAATTATCTTTGGTAATATTAATATGAAGACACCGATTAAAACAAAATACACCTGGGACAAAATAGCTATTAGCATGTTGCTTAAATTTTAACAACCAAAAATACATTAGAAAATTCTTTTAGACTAAATATTAATACTTCCATAACATTTCATAATATAGAAACCTAGTCAGGGACGTACGGATTAAATTTTAACAACCAAAAATAAATTAGAAATTACTTTATACACTTGAGTATCAAATAAAATAGAAGCAAATTACTGCAAAAATGAAACTAAGCTATGTTTAAAATTAACCGGCTTTACCAAGCCGTAACATATTTACTTCGAAAACAATATAATCAAGTTTAAAGTAAGTGAGATTTTATTACAACACGTAAAATCAAACTAGAAGGAAATTTAAAAATGTAAACTTTCAACGTAGCTTTATTTTAAGATTAACATTCTTTTACGATCTGAGAGTTATCTCAGATGTGGTCAAGTCATTGAGCCAACTTGTTTACATTAGTTTGACCTGCATCCGAGGCAGTTTCGAAAAGGTCCTTGTATTTCTTTCTTAGCTTGGATTAGGTAATTTACATATTGATATTCTGTTTTCTCAATATACGTATTAGCTTTTTACCTTATTTATTTATTGGAATCAAATTGTCGTCGGGTAGGGATCTACAAACTGCCTTTCAGGTAAGCATATCAGAATTATAAAACTATTGTTCTGCAAAAGAATCTTTGCTCCCTAAGATAATAAAAAATCCTTTAAAATTACGTTGGTTACCAAAAACTACAACCAGTTCACGTTCTAATTAAAGTAAATTAATTAATTTTTAAAGAGTAATTACTCAATCTGCAGGGTAACTAGTAAAACTGACAAAAGTGTGGTGTGAAATTTAATGTTACATCATTATCGGCCCATATATTTAAGATGGCAACGGAAAAACTGCGATAACCGGTTGCTATGTAAAAATGATCCAAATTTGTTTGACATTTGAGCTAACTTCAATGCCATTAATAAGTTAGTACGACGTCGCATGCCGCATCTGTGGCAATGATCTCTATGAATAGTGACATTAGTTTGACTCCAAAGTCTCCATACCTTTCAGTATGTGATTAATCTTATGAAACACATAAGATGTAAAATGTATGTTTATCAGCTACACAATCATGAAGTTTTGAAAGAAATAATCCGTCAAGAACCTGCTCAGATTTTTTTGGAGATGCTACACCACTCTATGACAAACATGCGTGGAAGATTTGAAGAATTTTTACGCAGAGATGGTCGTCATCTCACAGATGCCATCCTTATGAAATAAACAACATACGAGGGTAGGCTGAAAACTAATGCACACATGCTTGTAGAGTGCGAACAAAACCAAATAGCAAGATCGTGCAAAAAGTACATTAAAGTACAATTCTTAAGTATCAAAATCATATATTTAGTTTTAAGCATAGTCACCGTAAAGGTTAACACATTTTTCCCAACGTGTAACAAGTTTTTCATTCCATCACTGAAAAATTCTTCCGACTTTTCTCGAACGCGGGACTTTACAGCTGCCTTCACCTCGTCGTCCGAGGTGTAATGATTACCCTTGAGGTCTCTCTTGAGTTTAAGCTTCAGATTTCGCAGAGCCTCTACAGTTGCGCGCGAGGTGTGTGGATGAGCGTTACAAGATATCGTCGACGAGCTTGCGATGTTTATCCGATACGTGTTTCATCAATAATTATGGCTTTTCCAGGCTCTGAGCAACGAAATTTTATTACCCATTAATTTACAGTAGACCCATCAACAGCATCGCCACCATAAACAACCTTTAAACAACGATAAATCTCAGTAGGAGTCACTTTTTCAGCAGTTAAAAGTTCGATCACAGCACGCTGTGTAACTCGCGTTGACATAGCACTGGAACACGTCTCTATATTTCCGTTTCTCGAAATACACTGGATGAACGCAACGACCTCAAACCTGCACATGCGTATTGAGGGGAAATGTTACTTCCACATGCCACTCCGCATGCTTCTCATGGTAATTTCGTTCGCGCAATCGTTTTCAGCCTACCTTCGTACTATATACTTTAAATTTGAGCATCCACTATGTTAGCGGAGTAACGCGGCAGTAGGTTCGTTCACATAAAATGCGACGCGGCACGGCACGCATCCTTTCCAATAACGATTGCTGTAAATGTAGACTGAAATAGTCAATGACAATTAGGGTACGTACCGCGAAATACTTCCAACAAAGATTCCTAGGGTTAGAGAAGCGTTGCGGGGCGACGCAATGCCGACTTCAAATAAGTCCTGAGAGATCTTCAGAGTCACTCTGACGCGTACTGTGGTATTAATAAATGCGTTTGCATTTATTTATATTTATTTTTTTGTGGAGAACGCATTGCGCTACGCCTCACCTGTCAATCTAGTCGTCGCTCAAAATGGTATGTGCGTGATTTGGTAAATACATTAATTTAGTTGTTGCCTTTTTAAAATCACCTTTTCCCTGCCCTATTCAATAGAATACAAAATGATACGTAATCAGTTGTAAAGTACCAGATTATAAGTTTATTGATTTAAATATTTACTACTTTTTAAGTTATACCCAAATTTCATTCTTTAGAACGTTCAAGTAATAATGAGAACGAAATATAGATTTTTAAATACTGTTGAAGTTACAATAATTAATTTAAAATAAAAGATATCTTTTGTCTAAGGGGAACAAGAAAATGAATAAATAACCTTTAATAATTAAGAATTTTTGAACTTTTGTGTAACTAGCGTCAAGTTTCAGAATACATTATGGAAGGATGAAAGTCTAATTAAAAGCTGTTTATTTATGGGGTCAAAACCTAACTAGTGATTCGTTAGAACCTTTACAACCCAAAAATGCTTTATCTTGTTTGTAGAAATAAAAAATTGCTTTAAATTAATTGCGTCATGGAAATGTATTTAAGTTTAATATTGTCACACAAAAAAAAGTGGTTAAATTTCTTAAAATTCATTTAATCATACTCAATTGTTATATTTCCACAAAAAGCATTAACTGGTCTGTTTTCCAGTATTTCAGCGGAAGTTTGATGAAATGTGCCCATATCTTCGTCGTCCGGGACCTGCATTGCCTCTTGATGCTCAATTGTTTTACCTCGAAGTGGTTTTAAATGTAAGTAGTCGATTTGTTCTGGATATCCTTTTAGATGATCGATATTTTGCGTCCACTCTAGAGATTTTCCAGCTAATTGGTGATAGGACTCATAACTTACACCAACATATCCTACATGTCTAAAGCATATTATTTTAGAATTTATTATATAATATATTAGGTATTATACTCAAACGAATTCATCCAAGAGTCATCTTTGTTTGCGTTCCTCTTCATTAAATTCCTTAAGGATTGTCCCGTATCTAATGTAGGAATTGTACCTCCTTCACAAGCTTCTTTTATGTTTTCTAAGTATTGCGCATATCCCTTTGGATCATGTTGCTCGGGGTACTTGAATGCGCAGCAGTGAAAATGGTGAGTTAAATGTGCTTCTCTTAAATTCTGAAACAAATATAAGAATTAAAAATCTGGTGTGAGACAACACACGACTTTCTCTTACACATTTTAAATTTAATTTGAATTTATTGACGTTAATGACTTTCCTATATACCAAAATTATAAACTCTAAAATTAATTTAAAAGCATAAATAATTCATCCATTTATAATTTTCTTTATGCATGTACTAAGAGTTTTATAATTAAATTTTAAGCTTATTTAAAGCAAAAGTAATTTATAGATTTAAATAAAAAGCAATTATGTAAATAATACACACAAATCATTAAAATATTAATATATTTTTATTTTGGGGACGATAATTGGAACGGTCACCCATCCAAGTTACTGGCAAGGCAAAATCTTGCTTAACTCTAGAGATTTTACTCAATAACTGGCTTCAACGAATTTTCTCAGAGAAACCAATTAGTTCATGTAATATATCATTACAGGTCGAAGAAATGTGGCGAGTTTTAAAAAAATCGTTACAGCGGTTTTTGAAAAAATTGCAAAAAACCTAAAAATCACAAGAATAAAGTGTCATTTTTGGTCATTCGATTTTAACGAAATTCTTACACAGAAGTGTTAAGATGGTAGTAAACTTATACACAAAATTTTACTTTTCTACGACATTTGGTTTTCGATATATATTGACCACATACGTATACACACGCACGCACACGCACACACGCACGCGCTAGCGCATGCGCACGCACACGCACAAGCACACGCACACGCGCATGCACAAGCACACGCATGCGCGCATACACATAGAACAATTTCTAAAAACATGTTTTTCGGATTCGGGGACCTGAAAACGTGTATTTACGCTAAAAATGGACATCGAAAATTTTGACCGAAAACATGACTTTCTCTATAGTATATTTCATATACGTAAGAGAAAGTAAATATAATATGTAGACTTTACGAACCGTATAAGGCTACAGAAAGTTGCTTTAAAATTGTATTACCAGCAGCCCGTTCAGAAATTCAGTTCTAAACACTCTCTGTGCTCTGTTGATATAGTTTTCATTGATCCAAATATTTGCAACTCTGGGAATTCTTTGAAAGTAGTTGGAAAGGATGCGAAAAATAAAAGAAACCGCATGATGTAGTTTTTAATTAAATTTTTTAAAGCAGCGCCGACTTTGGTGAAGTAGATGATGTGCTTCTTCACCGAATTTGTCTATACGAGTAGTTATTTAGTATATAATTATAATATTCATTTATTGAGATCAAAAATATTAAAATACAAAAAAATTAAAGAATTTCAATTCATAAAGCGCTTAAAATTACATCCATAAAAATCGCAAACTACAAATGAAGAGCTAGGAACTAGTATGCAAAACGTTTGCAGTTGTAGACTAGGTTGTCATGGTAACCA
>JAHWXV010190699.1:0-12890 GCA_024586415.1 Phrixothrix hirtus | reverse complement strand
AAGAGCTGAAGTTATGAATTATTTTTACATTCGTAAACCAGGGGTTTTCAAAAGTTCTTTCTTATAAACGAGGTTTGTAATAACCTGAAAAATCCTTATTTGTAAGTTTTGCTACCAAATGGATACGGGTATTTTACACATCTTATTATTTCAATAATTTCCTATATATATATATAGGGTGTTCCCAAATTACAAATAAAAGTCTTAATATTTTAGACGCACTTACATCCTATACGGACGAAAAATAACAAAGCTACCTGAATCGTAGTGTAAATGTCGGCTCGGCATCTTTTACAACGTCAAGTGAAGCGCATTCAGGTAAGGTAAAACGTTAATAACCAAATTAATCAAATTACAAGTATTTATGTTAAGTTTTAAATTCAATAAATATTCGTGTATGAGTCTATTCAAATAGCTAAATATTGTGCTAATTTCTAGTTCTCAATTAATGAATTCGATTAATTAATTTATTGTTCGGTAAGTTCACTGGTTATAAACCTAATTTAATATATTTCTTCCGTTAACACCCTACGGAGTGACGCATAGTAAATCCTTGTACAATGGTTAATTTGTTCAACAAAATTATTATTGCAATTTTGTTAATAAGGTATGCTCGGACTAAGCTTTAAGAAGCTTACTCAAAAAGTCTGTTCGGGACCGTCTCCGTTCGAAGGTAAGAAAAAGACTGTAAATATAATGTAATACGGATTTTCGCGTGAAGAATGTTCTCAAATAGTCTGTTCTGGACCCCCTCCGTTCGAAGGCAAGGAAAAGACTGCGTAAATTTCCATGTGAATGAATTTTAGCCTCCATGTACACTTTTGTCACGTAATTTGCAAAATAAACATAATTTTCATGGAATATAAATAAAAGTAGCAAGTTAATTATCTAAAGGTACATTAATTGTTACTCAGCTTATCTTTAAATAATTAGTTGATTCACAAAACAAATAAAATAAATTACAAGTTTATCTGAAAACAAAATATGCATTAATTTATATATACGGATAGCTAAATAAACAGCTAATTTGAAACTATTCTTAAAACTCTGAATTTAATTATAGTTAAGCGGGAAATAAGTAATTAAAACTATAGATTTTCCGTTTACGTGATAAAACATGAATGTTAAAATTGATTATTTCAACCAAACAAAGGTTATCAAGTTCACGCTTCATACTTAACCTGTTCGACTTGTTTACAAAATAATCTTTACTTAATCAGCGGTCTATTTGTCTATAAACGAAGAAATGAGTTAATTTTCTATTAATTATAAATAACTGCAAGAAGCGAATGACAAAAACTTGATACAGGGTGTATTGTGTCATTAGCTAAAAATAGTAAATTTAAACGTGTACACGGGGTGCTTACAAGAAATAATTAGCAAAAATAAATATCATAAACGTGTAACTGAATTTCCTGAAACAAAATGGCTTTTTAACATGAAACAAATAAATAAAGTCAAACAGTAAAGACTTTTGTACTCAATTTCAGGTACACGTTACAAAACAAATTATCTTACGTGAAAGTTCGAATCGGTTAAATGTAACAGTGCAAACGAATTCTTAAAAGTTTTAAAAATTAATTTTCGGTCAACCAATTCTAAAAAGAAACTACAGTGCGGGTGTCAAAACGAGTATTAACTGTGAGCGACAAACGCAAATTTATTTATGGATATACAATGGTACTAATTATGTAAATATCTGGTATAAGTTGTTATGCAAACTGTATATAAAAATTTCCGCAAATAATTTGTAGTTCAACAATTAAACACAAATTTGACTAGGCGTTAAAACACATTTCTGTAAATATCCTGTCAAATTGTAAATATTCTTAAACTGTAATAACAAATTAGATTTAAACAATTAAGAACAAACCGTTATAAAATTGCTGATACGAGCTTCTGAGAAGACATACATTTTGCAGGCGTAAGTAACCATGTAAGGTACAGACAGAATTGTTAGAATTCTGAGTTAAATTTTTTAACACATTTATTTAAATAATTCTAAAACAAATTAACCAAACTTTGGTAAAAGGCGTGATAAATATAAATACAATTTTAGATCGGGTCAAAAAATCGAAATATTAATTTTTACAAAAATATTAAACATGCATTAAACTAACGAAGAAAGCAACGAGAAGGTACACTCCGTTACAAAAAAAAGTGGCGCACTAATTAAACTAGCACTATCTTTTTCTTTATTTCAAGAAAACTAAGTGTTTTCATTTAATTGATTAATTTAATTAATAAACCAAAAATTTTGTCGAAGGAAAGATTTTAATGATGTATAAAAATAAAGAAAGACAACAAAATGAAAACAAAAACACAAAGCAGAGCAACAATTTACCACAAATTAATCCTTTTTTTCATGTTAATAACGAGAATGGCCTTCACGAGCATTGACGAGGCATACTTCGAATTAAATTTGCAATTACATTTTGGTCTATGTTTTCCCATTCTTCTACAAGTGCTTGTCTTAGGTCTTGTAGCGTCTCTGGGACTACAGGACGGGCTTTTACACGTCTTACTAATTCCTCTCAGACATGTTCAGTAGGATTCATGTCCGCACTCATTGAAGGCCATTCTAAACACTCAATTCCCATTTCTTCAAGATATCGATTGACACACCTTGCCTTATGTGTGCTTGCGTTATCTTGCATAAGCAAGAAATTTGGTCCAATAAAAGGTGCAAAAGGGACAACATAATCCTGAAGAATGTTCTTGATGTAACCATTCGCGTTTAAAAACGGTTCTTCAAGAATGAAAAGCTCCGCTTTGGACTCTAACGAAATTCCAGCCCAAACCATTACAGAGCCTCCCCAAAACTTTTCTTGTTCAACGATAGTGGCTGGAGTAAACCCTTCCCCACGCCTCTATGACGTCCATCTGGTGATCGCAAAAAAATCGAGATTCATCGGAGAAGAGGACGCGTCTCCAATCGTTTTCTCCTCATCTCTGATGAATTGCACCAAACTCCGTTCAATGTTGTTTATGCTGTCTTGTGAGCCGAATTTACTCGAATGGGTCTTCTTGCTTTCAAACCATATGCCCTCAACCAGCGTTTCACTGTCTGAGCACAGACTGTTGTATCACGGACAGATCTTAGTCTTCGAGTTAGCTACACCTGTTTGATGATGTTTTTCTAAGGCGACCTGAACCGTCCTGGTTCAGGTCGCCTATCAGGCGTCCTACCTATCGTACTTTTAGATGGCACAATAATGATGAACTACCCCAATAGCCCGAGCAGCATATCGAATGCTTCAGCCATCGTCCACTAAGGCCACGGCTCTTGCCACTTCTTTGGCAGTTATTTGCATTTTCAGATATAACTAACTTTAATTCACTTCGAACGACAAATAAAAAGCACTTTGCAAAAAGTCTCAATAAAAATGGGTTTCCAGTATATCAGAAATTTGATTAAAACTGAAGAAGAATGCTGAAGTTGAAATAAAACCTTTCTCGGGTAATTAATTTTAATACTTATGACACAAAAAGTGACAGAATATAAGTCACAGTCATCTCAATGCGATTTACGTTAATCCTAAATTTTATTCAAGAAGAATGGCTAAAAAGGGCGGTAAAATTGAAGTGCGCAACCTTTTTGTAACTGAGTGTATTTAACCACCCACCCTTTTAGTGTAAATAGAGCAACGGATTCAAAGCCAGAACGTACCACAAAGGTTGCTGTACGATTTCCTACCCAAGAACAGTTCTCTGAACAACATCGTCAAGAGCTAGGTTCGTTTAGCTTAACAGGACGTATTCAAAAGCTAACTCCGATTATTATCGCTGTGCACGAGCCAGTATACGCCGAATAGCTCTTTGAAGGGTATCTTAAAGGGTTGCATTGATCCTCCTCATGTTCGAGCCCTTTATGCATCGAAAACCCTACGACTAGTAGACTTGGAGCACGACCGCCCGCTAAAATAGAGCTGCGAGGAATGTATCGTACAACTTTAGGTTCGTTTCTTTATAAACTATCAGAATTGTGACGAAATTCTAGCATAAAACAGTGGGACTTGTCTGCACCGCTACGATCGCTTTAACTACATATTCAAAAGTGGTTACCGTAAATAAACAAATAAAATCTACCGTTAGTTTTCAACATCGGGCTTGTCTACAAGTCCGTTTTGAATTTAAATTTACAACAACCTCACTGTAAGACAATTCGTTCAATTAGCATTAATACAGGGTGCGGCTAAATGATAGGCGCTATTTGGGATGTCAATAAAACCAAACCACACAAAGCAAAGAGAAAGCTTCATATTTTTGTAGAGCACATATCATGCCATTTTGAAACGTCATGTTTTAAAAATTATAGTACTTAAAAGACGGTCATTCATGTCGATACATTCTTAAACGTTTTCACGAAAGCGTACCATTGCTCTGCGATAATCTCTTGCAAAATATCGGCGATTTCTTCTCTCCTGTGGCTGCTTTTAGTTCTTCCAAATTGTGTGACTGACGTCTAAAACCTTGCGCTTTGAGATGTCCCCAAAGAAAGAAATCGCAGGGGGCAAATCAGTCAAACGCAGAGGCCAGGAAAGGTCACCCCGCAAAGACATAACTTTGGCCGGGAACATTTCTTGGAGAAAATTGAGTGAGCGACGTGTAGTGTGCAATGTAGCACCATCCTGCTGGAACCATAGAGCTTCTCGCTGATTATCGTTTAACTAGTTCAGTTTTGGACGTAGAAACTTGTCTAATATGTTACAATAACAATCTCCGTTGACTGTTACAGTTACTCCATCATCTGCCAAAAAGTAATGACCCTATACGCTGAAATTAGATATTGCACATCAGACGGTAACCTTTGGGCTATGAAGTGGTCGCTGTTGAAGTTCCCGTGGATTATTTTCCGACCGATAGCGGAAATTTTGTTTATTCACTGCGTCAGATAGAGGAAAATGCGCTTAGTCGCTAGACATAACAACAGCTGCTGGGGGAATGTTTTGAAGAATATCCCGGCAACAATTTGTATGGGTTTCAAAATCTCCTTCACTTAATTCCTCTACCACATTATTTTATACGGATGCATTCTAAGTGATTTGTGTAAAATTATTCGAACACTTCGATCCGACATTTATAGCGCAGTTGCATGCCTACACGCAGAACGTTTGGGAGACTGCTGAACCGAGGCTCTGACTGCATTCACATTTTTCGGTGTTCTTGCTGTGAATGGTCGGTCAGTGGATTTTCGCTTAAGCACAGAACCTGTTTCAGGGAAGTTTAAAATCCACCGACGAATTGTTCTTCCGTCCGGAACGGCACCATGCCTGCCAACATCAAACAGAATACGGAAGACACGATGTGTCGCTATTACAGATTCACCATTTCTTATAAACTCTTCTGCTGCAAACGCGCGCTGTAGTCCGATCCAAGCCATGGCCATAACTGACAATGGCACGAACTTAGCTACCTAAGGCGACCGTGCGCACTGTTTTACCCCTTCCACAAACCGAGCAATGACTATTTGAAATCCTACCTATCATTTTGCCGCACCGTGTATAACATAATAAATATTTATAAAAACCTACCGGACACCATTTTACAACATCGATTACCAGCGTGTTATGTAATGACGCAACCGTAATATGTTTTAGCGAGACATCTAATATGCCCTATCGAAATTACAATTGAATTATTCAATTTTTGGTATAGAATCGTAGAAAAATGAGAAAATAGAAGAGTGTAGATATCAGGAATAGGTGAAAAGCCAATAAGTGTACAGGCTTAAGCTTCTTAAATCCCATAAGATTATATACAGGATGAGTCAAAATATTGAAACAATTACCCGTAAAATTAAAATGCCCTCAAAGAAGGACATCAAACATTTGTTAAAATGAGCAAAAGTATGTAAAAATTTTAAAGTAAACAAGGCCCAAAGTCAAAAGTAAATAAACTAAACAAGTATAAAATACATAAAAGTATATACAGTGTGCGTCGTGTTTAAGTAAAATAAATTAAATAATTATCAGAGCTCTCAATAGTTAACAGTGACAAGCATAAAATGTCATGTAACCGCATTTTCCACTATTTAGTAATCCATTGACCCATCTCCGCCAAGCTACCCAAAACTAAAATAAGTAACTGATATAAAGCCGAAGTATCATTGCAATTCTCCTCAAGAATGATAACTCTGCTATAACACAACGCAAGTTAAAGCGCCGCGTCGTTTCAACATTCAAAAAAATGGTAAAGTTCCAACACAGCAGATCATTTCGAACCACGCGAAGACCTTTAGAACGGTACATCAGACATAATAAATAAGCCGCCAGGTCGTCGTCCAAGAACCTATCGAAGCTCTAAAAATTTGGAGAGGGTTAGAGAGGCAATATTGCGTAGTCCAAGTGTTCTACTTGTCGTACAAAAGTGTGAAACAGATTTAACACGAGTTATGCTTAGAAGATTTAAATCAACGGGCATAGTTTTCTAGAAGGCTGCTGTAAATGCTACATGAGCAACTGGATTTCCTGAGATTTTAATTATTTTGATTCAGTGCAGCTCTTAATAAGCACAACTTAAAACTCACATGTGCGAATCGCCTCTCTCTAGCTTCAAAATTACAGATAATGTGATGTTAATCACTCTGGAATGCCTGGACCATCCTTTTTTCAAGAGGATAATGGATATATCGATATGTGACCATGTTCAATAATTTTTAGCTCTCACAAAACGCGTAGTCACCGTCTTTGTAGGGAACAATTATGGTTTTAAAAAGATAGTACACAGCGCATACAGCGGGAGAATAAATGAGGACTCTTATCACATACAACACGTATAACTTTACAGCGAGTTAACGAAGGTTAGGCTAGCTAAACGGTGATGTCTGGCGTAGATAAAAACAGTACATCGCGTCTGAACACCTTTTAGCTATAGGGAACTACGTAATAATGTAGGTGCCAAGAATTCTAACGCAGCCTGTATATAATAATTATTCTCACATGAAGTGGTACAGGATCTCTCCAAATAGAGAAATAGCTTTCGGTGCTAGACAAACTAATTTCAAAAGGGTCGATATAATTGACACAACTCAGTAGATTATCTGAAAATAGGCGACTTACCCTGTATATAAATGAAATTAGTGACACTGAAGACTTCAGTTCAAGATGAGGATATAAATTACTACGTCGATAGATAACGAGAAAGATTTTTGGGTTCTCTCGTAGATAAAATTGAACTAAGAATAAAACTTCAGACCGGTACTGATAAAATGAAATTAAATGTTTCAAACAATTTGAATTTAGAATCGAATTCGTTCTCTCTAACTGTTAAAGAAGGCGACTTTTTGTAGGGTCCCCCGTATATTTTGAGATTATGAATTTGATTAACGTTTGTCAGGCGTTGTAGGCGTTCCGCGCTTAATAAACAAATTTTTTTTTTATATTTGCAGCTGTATGTTCTGAGTAATGGCGTGATTGGTAGGACATCGAAAAATAATAAAAAGGAGAATTTCCTGTCGGATAAAGCACGAGAAAACACGGGCATATGTAATCGAAATTAACTTGACAGTTGAGGCGTTTTTCATATCTGGTGGATTTCGTCGGTGTATAATTTGTAATAACTCGTTGCGAGGTCCCCCCCTTGTGGCAGTTAATACACGTGTAGTTTGTACTTGAAAGAACCAATCGTGTATGCGATTTCTTTGATTGAAGTGTTCGGGTATGTGTAAGGACTTCGCAGATGTAGTATGTCGAAATACTAGGCCTGAGAGATTGAATAATACATCTCTGGGGATTGACCTTCCTTTTTCCACCCTGGTTGAAGCTTCATTGAACATGTTAGGTCCCTTGCGGGTGCAGGAATACATAAATAAATCACGATTGGCGATTCTAGTTGAGGGAAATCGAGAAGCCTGGTGAAGTGACAAATAAGACTAAGGTACCTTTTATAATATTGTTCTTTTGCTTGTGAATGACGTAAGCGGAATATCAACGCATATCGGCCTCTTGTAGAGGCCAGCTTAAACCTTCCCGTTGCGAAGGGAGCCTATTAATACATACCTCCTGTCCAGTGTATGGGCGCATATCTACGTTGACTGTACTTAGTATGTTTAAACTCTAATTTTAATTTATAGTAGATTGATTAGTTTTCCCTGCACCTCTTGAATTAGGCTACATTCAAGAGACGGATAAGTTACCTGTAAAATTTTGTATCCTGTTGTTTTTTGTGTGTATGCTAAATAATCCATTTCTTTAGCAATAAATATATAGTATTACTCAACTAGATTTTCATTATGAACTTAGAATAAGTTCATAGTTAATACTTTGTATTTCCGGTGATATGTGTTAGTTAAGGTACCGTCCCCTTTAACCACGGTCTTAAATTATATTATTATTTGGGGCACTGGTAAAAGGCAACCCCGGGACAACATAGCTATAGGCCACGGAACCGTTTTTCCCTGTTCCGAGGAACAGTTCTGTTGATTATACGGTCTACTAGGAGCAGTGGTTCCCCCCCCCCCTGAAATTCGAATCCTTATACGCCTTTCCAGCGTTTCTCTTAGAGCGCGGACGGTGCTGGTGCAATTTATCTGGAGCCCTCTCTCCTCCGAGAAGCTAGTGAGACATTAGTACCATTGTGGGGTGTAACGCCTAACGCGCGTTGAACTTTAAAACACCGAACAGAAGGTTAGTATTGCAAACATATGTAACACAGACATAAAATGCGAGTTCATAAAGTAATTATAACTATAAAAGGTACAAATCGAGAAGATGTGAGGAATACATGGTGAACCATATTTTCCAAGCCTATAATAAATTGTAAATCATGCTTACATGTTATTATAATTAAATATATTTAAATTAGGCAAATTGATAAACAAGATAAATTTTAATGACGCACATCAAGCAAATAGTGCTATGATTTAGTGATAATTATGAGGGTCGAAAGGTTAACAGTGGTAACATATGTACATATCGAAGACTATTCATAGGCCTTCATTGTAATCTCCTGCTGCACGTATGATCTTTATCCACATATCTGGGGCAGTACCCGTAGCAGCGCCGGATTTCTGGATGTCTGTGACGGGGAGTGCCAATGGCGGCACAATAGTCACACAAAACTATCTTTCTTATTCACAGTTGCCTTATGATTTTCGTACTTTTCTCAATATTGCAACTGATCGACGCCAAACTTTGGAGAGTTTACATATGCAACCCAACCATTTTCTACATTTTTTCACCTACGCATATTTTATTCTATTTAACTCTCAGAAAACAAAGAAATCGGGGTAACATTAACTCATATTAATTTGAACTGTACTATAATAAACAGAAATTCCAAAACGAAGTTATAAAACGTAATGCGGCAATTAAAAATGTAAGAAGGAATCCTTACTTAATTATTTTAAAATAATACAGATTAATACGGAAACCACTTTTTAATTTTAATGCACAAATAAGATCTGTGCAATCTTAAAAAGGAATAGTAAAGACAGCAGTTAATCTATGCCAACGCCAATGGCGTACAAGATTAATTTTTTTTAAATTAGAAAATATCGTTGATACTCTTCATCCTGTTTCCATATGGGCGGGAATGCAATAAATTTCGCTGGATATTACGCGCAAGATTATGTACTTCAAAGTTTTTGCGGATTTTTATTTAATTATGCAGAAGATTATTATTTTACCTCAGGTATTTGTTCTAGTTGGAGTATTTGTCGTGAGTTCGTTTAATAAATACTTTAACCAGTATCTTAATTGTTAAGTTTTATTAATAAAAGATTAAATAAAAGAATAATTAATTTGGTTAATTCTACGATTTACAAATTTTATTTGGAAGTGCGTTGGGTTGTCTATTTATCTATTCTATCCTATGATTTTTTAAACTAAAATTGAGAGATCTCAAGAGGAAGATTAATCACTTTGAGCACAAAGTTGAAATTTTCCAAACACTAGTAAGAATTATGAAACATTTCATAAATAAAGCGAAAAGTCACAAATGATCCCATCAGTGAAGTAAAAAATGTTTCATTATGGTTGTAAACGCGAAAACTTTAATTCAAATCTGGAATTTCTAAGTTGTGTGCTTCCCGATTTTGCAAAAATTAATAACCATCAAAAATGATACACTTAAGTGTACAGATATAAGCCCTTAATTTGACTTATTTCAACTATTGCGGTCAGTTAAAAAATTCTACTCACAAGTGAGCACCGGCAATGGGCAATTTCCAAAAATTAGAAATCTTATGAATTTTGTAGAGGGGTGTTGATGCTACATTAAAATAAAAATATTAATTCACGCCAATTTGTCTAAGAATAAATAAAATTGTATACATAAAAATCTGGTGTGAAACAACACACGACTTTCTCTTACGCACATAGATATGCCAATAGTGTCCACAAATGATTAGATTACTGCCTACGTTTATTTTGGAAACAATAATTGTAACAGTCACCCATCCAAGTTACTGGACAGACGAAAGGCTGCTTAACTCCGGAAATTTTCTCTGATAAATTGCTTCAACGCATGTTTTTAGAAAAACTGCTAAGTTCACGTATAGGGGGATTAAATACATAAAAACCGTAGCACATTTAAAAATAAAAGTTATAGCTGTTTTCGAGAAAATTGCAAAAAAACTTAAAAATCGAAAGAATAAAGTGGCACTTCCGGTCACTCGATTTTACCTAAATTCTTAGAGTCTCATGTGCAGAAAATATAAAACTTAAATATACAATTTCATTCATATATCATATTTAGTTTTTGGGATATGTTGTTCGCAATTAATACACTAAGTACTTCTGGTTACTCAACTTTCGGAAATGTATTAGAGATACAGATTAATGCATGTAAAATGGAATGAAGTAACCAAGAAATTTGCTAAGTTTTAAAAAATCGTTGGAGTCGATTTCAAGAAAATCGAAAAACGAAAATTCGGAAAATATCTAAAAATGACAGAAATAAAGTGGAACTTCCGCTTATTCGATTTTAACCAAATTCTTCATTTGGGATACCAATGTAGTTAAGGCCACAAATATAAATTTTCATTCAGCTAGAACTTTTAGTTTCATAGTTATTTTACTTTAAGTTAACGGTGTAGGTACTTCCGGTTACTCAATTTACGGCCAAAGTTTCTGAGAAACGGCCTAAACTATATGAAAGGTCATTAAGTGGGTAAGAAAAAAAATAAGTTTTAATAAAGTCGTTGGAGCCAATTTTGAGAAAATCGCGAAAAACAGAAAATTCGGAAAATATCTAAAAATAAGAGAAATAAAGTTGTACTTCCGGTTATTTAATTCTAACAAAATTCTTGATTTAGCATACAAAGGTAGTTAGGATCTCATATACAAATTTTCATTTATTTAGGTCTATTAGTTTCATAGTTATTGTAGTCAGAGTTAATGGTAAGACTACTTCCGGTTACACGTTTTACGGACATTTTTTTGAGAAATTGTTTTAGTTGAATGAAAGGGCATTAAATAACTAAGAAATACAATAAATTTTAAAAAAAATCGTGTTTGTATGTGCTCTTGGTTAGATTAATCTTTACCGGAACTTAGACCCCTTTTGCTTGCAGTGGTGGGTCGGTTTTGGTTTTTATACCTCCTTCGGTGTATTAGTAATCTCGTGTGTAATCGTTAATTATCGTGCTTAGAACTTTTAGTGTACTCAGTGTCTTATTTTCGTCTTGTCGCAGTAAGTGTTAGTGTTAATTATCCTTTGCTAATTCTAATTAGTTGTGGGTCAAACGGCGCTCATTTGTTTATGACGTTGCCACGTGGCACAAAGGATTTCATCCTAGGCGAGGCCCTCTAACATTGATCATCAGGTGGCGTGTCCCTATTGGTCAGTCGTTGACCAATCACATCTCCAGTCTTCGACGTTTTTAAGCCCCGCCCCGTATATAACGTGACCCGCAAAGGGGAAGACGCCGCGGACGCCATCTCTGAGGCCGACGTAGCCAAGCGCTGCACTAAAACGCTAAGGTTCCCTACCGAAGCAATCGGCAATAAACCGAAAAGGTTAAAAAACGCATCCTAGTCTATTTATAACCCAGAAATTATATCCCTAATTTCCAACTCAGATCTCGACAGCGCTAAAGAAGTGAGTGATAGCGCCAAGGAAGCTAGTGATGACAGCGAAGCTATTTCCTCTATTGCTGACAACATATTATTAATAAAATTGCCGAGTCAGTAAATGTCATTGAACACAACACCACTCAATACAGCGTCAAGCAGAAAAAACATATTTGGACTGAGGAAAATAGGATCAGCGTTGCCAAATCCATCAAGCTGATTAGTAGATATCTAGACATCTTAAAGAACGATAGATTCAGATCTTAAAAGAAATACAGGACCTCAAAAATGATATTTCCAACCTCAAACGTCAATCCTATAAAAAACCTAAGCCTACTCCCCCTAGGCGTCATAAAGTACGACGTGCAAGGATTAGCACGGACACTGAAGACAATATCGCATCTGACAGCTCCGACGACAGCGCTCCGAGAATACGGACTCGCAGAAAGCAGACAGCGACAGCTCCCACTACCCCTACCCTTAAACCAACCTAGCTTGTGCCACAAGATGTCTGCTCCCCCCAAAATGGCGAACGATGAACCTCTTGGGCTAAGGTATACCAAGTTGATTTGAACTTTTACCACCTTCGTCCTTAGTATTTGTAGTCCTGGTTGGATTTTGTTCGCCGGCTTACGGCTTCCCTTTTGGGAATTTAGGTGCCCGGTTAGCTTGAAAATTTCCGGTAAGCACTGCATTATTTGCTGCACCCCTTTTGCGAAGGTAGCTGCATCTTCCATGGCATCGACGATTATGTTGCCGATTCTTGTGATTGCGTTTATGTCCAGGTCCGGGAAGGAAGCTCCTCCCCTTTTCTGGACATCGCGGTTCGTCTTTATACTTCCCGGTTGTGTTGTGGGGGGGGGGGGGTTCGGCTGT
>JAHWXV010190687.1:0-10399 GCA_024586415.1 Phrixothrix hirtus | reverse complement strand
TTTGTTTGTTACCAAATTACTAAAACCTTTTGATTAGCTTAAAGTATAAGCGTAACAGCGATTTAAAATTCTAAATTGCATACACTGCCACTCTGGTAACGAACAAACTTTTATTAATTTATTAATTTTATTAATTGGCACCTTTCTGTAGGTTAATTCATATATGGGTTGTTATTAGCAATTAAAACTTCAACCTTTAGGAGAGGAAAATAGTGTTAATTGTTTCTAAATGATTAAATTTCGGTTAGCTTATACTTAAATGATAAATTCACAATTCATACTTTGTAACCCAATGCATTACACTAGTCTTTATAGCATGGCTAATCCATTTGCACCATTAAATATCCGGTACCAGCGTATAAAACTAGTTTTTCCCCAATCTAATAATAGATGAACGTTTTGAGATAAATTCATTAAACTGGTAAAGCTAGAGATTTCGCTTTAATGTCAACAAACGCCGATTTGCTTTTGAGCTCCATATATACATAGTGCTTTAGCTTTTTATATGTCAATTCAAGTAGAAATCTTTTGTTTCAGCCTGAGACATTGTGATTAGTTATGCTCTATTTTAATATTTTCAATCAACCTGAAGCTAAATAGATTCAGATGCCACAACTGAAAAGTTCGATAACCTCTTAGTTCTGTTAGTAACTTACGTACTTCGAAACGGAATAATTACTTTGTTTTTATTTGTATTTGTCAACCCAGTACATTGTTTACACCGAGAATATTAATTCTGTTCGAGCTAAAATCATAGTATTTAAGGATTTCTGGAAGAGACGATTCTCACGTAGAACTGTAAATTGTCATAGCCAGCATAAAAAATAGTTTAAGCGTCAAATAATGTCGCTGTTTTGTTTTTGGTGTAATTAAGAAAATAAATTATAAGAAATACAGTAAATGTAATTAGAATGGAACGCTGACGAGGACGACTCATTATAATAAAGATAAACAAAATATCAAGTGCAAAATTAGGAAAAGAATGATAGTAGCAAATGCTGTTAGAAGTTGAAAAGAATAGAATAATTAAATGATGTATCGACACATGAAATAAAGAGGAAGACGTATAGCTATATAAAGCTATAAAAGGAATGGACGGTGGGCGGAAACTAAGAAGAAAATAAAAAAGCAAAGACATTTATAATAATTCTTACATAAATAGTATTGTATGTAAAAATAATATATAATAACAGAAGCACAGAGAAAAATATATTTATTTTATGAAAAGTTACAGAAAATTGTAAAAATTGAATCAAATAATTAATATTTTTTCGCCGTAAAATATAAAATGACTTTTAATGATGCTAAATCCGTTTATACATTCAAATTCAAGTTATTATTATAATACGGGTAAAAATCAATTTCAGTTAAACTTTTACACCCTATTGTGCGATATTTAAAGAAAAGGAAATACAAAGAGTTCAAATTTCCACAGCATAGATACTGTGTAGGTCTTTCACCTTTTGACCCATTGAAAAGGACTTGTTGAGCTTCCCAAAGTTCTCGCAAGAGGAGTGTTTATCTAGATTGTATCACTTCTGAATATTCACAGAGATATTTATTAAGTTAAGGAACTTAAATTGAATGATGTGCACAGAGACAATAATAAAGACCTTCAGCGTAATGGTTCAAAACACAAAAATTCTATTTAAAGTAACATTTATAACAATTTCTAAACAATAATTAATTCTTTGTAAGCTTAGTTTAAGACATTTAATAAAAACACTCTAAAGGTATAACGGTGAGGGTATCCAATTTCAGAAGCATTAAAACAGTTTTACTTGAGTAAACCGCTTCTTCAAAGAAACCTATAACAATTTCATAGATTGCTGGTTTCAGTGGAAGTTAAGCGCTTTAACGGCACTAAAGAGACGGGAATAATTTTTTCGATAGTTTGCGTTGATATGCTAAAATCGTACCGAAACTAATATTGTCTGCGAGGATCTCATCTCTTTTGCTTAACAAAAGGATTTTATTTTTCTGTTCATATTTCATGCATTCTTATTGATATACATAGGTACGTGAACTATACATTTAATAAACCTGAGTCAATGGCCTATTTCCATACATATTTATAATTCTAATATATGCGCATAATTTATGATACAATCCTTATATTTATACCTTTTATTAGAATATCCTGGGTATAATCGAATAAATATAAGAAGTGTTTTGTCTAGCCTGCCGTTCTTGCATCTATATCTCAATAAAAATAATTTTATCTACAATCAAAAAATCACGAAGAAGTATTAAAATTAAAAGCTAATAAATTATTCTAATTTTCTAAAATTTATTAAACGTTTATATGGTATTAAAGTACCTACTTCTAAGAGCTTAATTGCTTTTAAAGTTCTATAACGTTAACAGGTAACTCTGAAAAGGCATGTTTTTATGTTATATTGGCTACAGTCATGAAGCCCTTACTCGTTAATTATTCAAAGAATCTAAAAGTTAACTATAATAAATGCTAAAAATATCTTGAACGTAGCACATTTGCGTGCTCAACTTAAGTCTTAAATTTGTAAAGCATAAAAACCACCTAAAAATATAGCTACCGATAAACCTGTTGCCTGTATTCAAATAATTCCCTTTTAAAAATATATTTTATTATTTTGAAGCTCATGCATCACTAGTGCGATTATTAGAACCAAAGGTGCTATTTTTTTAATGTTTGTCATATTTTGCTTATATATTGCTGTAACATCAATTACAACATGTTCATCTCACTATTTTTTAAATGCGCGCTGTATATAAATAATTACTAAGCTTAATCCGGTTTTACTCAATTGCCATAGGATGTTTAAGATATTTAAGTTAATCTACATTCCATTTTAAAAAAATTGAAAATATTCATCATTATTAGGGGGCACTTCTTTTGGGATCTTTTAGACAATCACTTTCGAACCGCTTCCAGCAGTTGTAATCCTAATTTCACTTTGAGACTGACAGAATACCAAAACAGGCTTGCACTACCGTATACATCTTCATTCCATCTTAAGCTAGCATCTGTAATTCTAAGTCTAGCCATAAAGTAAAGAAATAAAAAATGTTTAGCAGTTTGAGAACTTTATTTATAGCTTTAGGACTAATGGCATTTGAATATCGATTCATCATTTATAAAGAAGTTTGGTACTCAATTCCTTAGTTCCCTTTTAGGGGGAAGTTTAAGGCACAACACTTTCACTTCTATTATTCTAGACTCATTCTCCGTCCACTGCTTCTGATGGACTTTAAGTAAATCATTCCATCTTGTCATTAACCTAAATCTAAAAGTTTTCCTAGATTCAGTCTTCCATCGTGTACGTTACATGTCGCCCCATTCTGTGTTCTAAATAATATATTGGTATTTATAAGATGTGCCCTAATAGTATACGACACTATTACAACCATTGTGATCTACAGTTTATACAAAAGAAACGTAAAGGAAGTTTGACTAGAGCATCTTATTCAAAATTTTATTTATTTTAATTTAAATATTGCCGTGAATCAAATAGCTAGTAACCTAGTGGCATATTAGTCTATTTTTGTACAACCTACATTTGCAAATTTTCAGAAGTATTTATTGAATATTACGTTTAGTAATTTATTCTATATTTCCTGTTTTATTGTGAATTTAGAATTCATTGTTTTAAATTTCTTAATGATTTAAAGATCTATAACCCGGTTTTGCCCGAATTTTTTTTTAGCCAAAAATTTCTTTTTGCTTAACATTATTTTGTAAAGGAATTTGCTAATTAAAACCATACCTGATCATTTCTGTCCAAAATTTATCAATGTCCAAATTAGGAATACCGAGAATGAATGGGTGTAAGGAAAGATTTTCATTTTCATTTAAATTTTTTTAAATTTTTATAATTTTAATCTATTTTAACGTGGTAAGTTTTAAAACAAGTGTCATGTAAATTAATACCACATTTCTCGCACATGTTTGTTCTATTTTTTTGACAAAGGGCACAGCCATTTTGCTTCCTTGCCGGCACCATTCAATGATTAATGCCGTCAAAGCACACCTGATCATGAATTCTTGCACGTAAAGGCTTGGATAATTTTGGGCGACCTCCGTTTAGCGGCAATTTTCCATATTTTGATAGGTAAACTTGCACAATCTCTCATCTAA
The DNA here is from genome assembly GCA_024586415.1 of Phrixothrix hirtus. Lineage (NCBI taxonomy): Eukaryota > Metazoa > Arthropoda > Insecta > Coleoptera > Phengodidae > Phrixothrix > Phrixothrix hirtus. The sequence goes on along the minus strand of JAHWXV010190687.1, from coordinate 6,282 downwards.
ACTTTAGGTAGTCTACTTTTGCACAATGCGATTGTTGGCGATAAATCTGCCAAGCGATATTTGCACAGACAAAAAGCAAATAGGGACCACCGCCATTTTTTAGATCGTACACTAAACCTATAATTATGAAGGTTTTCATCCATACAATCCACTCCACCCATGTTCTTATTATATTGACCTATAACGTAGGGCTATGAAACAGGCATTTTTCTTTTTTCGCTGGAGATCCACCTGTTTACGTGGTTTGTTGGATGGACCGGATTTCAGGAGCTAACAGCCGGTACAGCACTGTCGTCATTTCAGGCTGTTACAGTTATCATTGAGTTGACATCTGTTCTATGACCATATGTTTCCCTAGCCGATTTTTTAACTTCTTGAGATGACAGAAAAGGGCACTTTTCTGTTCCTTTGGAATTTATTGTACCTGTATAGCCATATCCAAATCTTTGGATGCGATTTACCAATTTTAGTGAAGAGTAATATCTGTCACCATAAATCTGGAATGATACAGCTTTTGGCAATTGTGTTAGATATCCCAATGGGTCACACAAACACCACACTTTGTACCCATACCTCATGGACTTACCCTTTTATAAACCGTTAGGACCATGACGACCGAAGTACACTTTCATCAATACTCAGGTTTTCATTTAGTGGTGCATGCGCTAAATATTTTTCATTTAATTTGTTGAAAAGTGGACGTAATCTATTATTTGCTTCTAAATGGCTATTATTTGCACAGTAGGCATAATTCTTTATGGTTTCGCCGCATAGCGTTTACAACATACAGATTATAAGTATCACGATCTGTTTCTCATCGCATTCGCTACCTTTGAACTTGAAGATGACCTGATAAAAGTAAAATCTCTACAAAACGCTTCATTTGTTTAACATCAAAATTGGGATTATGATCCTCACTTTGTTGCGCATATAACACAAACATGTCTTTCAAAACGATAGATATATCTCTGTCAGAAGATGTTTCAAAACAAGGCACTGCATCTGGCATGTTATTATTATTCTTTACTTTTAGTGACGTAAAATCGGGAAAATTAGGCGTCAAATCATATTTATACCAATTTCTTTAAACATTTTGCACAGTTGAATGTGCCTTACATATTATCTGAGCCAAAATTATATTGTTCTCTTCATCAGTACTATTGCCTGGGTCGTCCTGATCTTCATCGCCCACAAAAAAGGTTCCATTTACTGTGCGTATTCTTTTAAAAGCATTACCATTGTTAGGAGGTATTATAAATACATCGGTTTCCCAAAGTTCCTCTTATTCCACTGAATCCATTAGTTCTTGTGTAGTGTAATACCTAAAACACCTATTCCCGCTGCTCCAAAAACGGAATAATGCACAAAAAGATTAAAAAAATGGCAGATAAATAGCAAATTACGAAATAATTACACATGGATAGAATTTAGCAACTATTTTGTTACTATTCTAATAAAAAATTACATTAAAGTCGATAAAATTATTTAAACATTCACTTACTTTTTGGTAGATATATTTGTGATTATAGAAAACCCTAATAAACCACTTAAATTACAGAGAAATAGTTACAATTACACTATAATGTGGCACACATAAACCTTCATTAGACAATAAGGAACTAGATTGTGCCTACCAAATGCATTTCTGATGCAATTTAAATAAGTGGGAAATAAAACCCGTGATGTTCCATTATGGACATATCCGGACAAAACAGGGTTAATATACTATGAGGTATGGTGCACAAATAATACTATTTTGTTTGTAAATCCTATATTATACGTAATACACACTAATTATTCAGCTTTCCACGAAGTATTCTTATTCCAATTCCACACTCTCATTCCTTTGGTTTTCTCACCCTTTGAAGCAACTCCTGTAGTATGCTTCCGAAAGCTGGCTTAAAGAGCTCATGGTGTATACCTGAGCACCATCCTGACGTTCAAAATGACGTCCTTTGTGGGAACCCTCATTTGAGCAAACAAATGGAAGCCAGTAGATGTTATTTCGGGATGTAAGATGGCGAAGCAGGACGTGGGGTACCATTTCGAACCAAAACATGTCACGTAAATGCCCTTTAAACCGAACTTGAGATAGCACTACATGTTTAAATTAGTATGTGGAAATAACTGCATGATTATTGTTATTACTTAGAAATTAGCTTTCAACAAGAGGAGCTCAGATTTCTTCACGGTTTAAGGGAAAGGGTTTGTAAGCTAACACTGAAAGATTTTGATAAAAAATTAGTTGGTGCTGAAAACTTACCACCATCAAAATTAAAAATACCTCTTTGACCAATGGCCCAGGAAATTATACTGGGCTGACAATAAATATAGCTCTTTCCCCGTAAGGTTACTAATTGATTCAATTAATTGCTGAATTAATTTGGCAAACTGTATACTAATTTTACAATTACTGAAACACAATGCACCCAAAAATTTATATTTCAATAATTATCCTAAATTTTAATAAAGTATTAAATTCGACAAAAGCAATTTTTAAACAAATTAATACACTCAATTTCAAAAAAAGTGGCGCGCTTCAATTTTACCACCTTTTTCAGCCATTCTTTTTGAATAAAGTTTAGAGTTAACGTAAATTGCATTGTGACGACTGTGACACATTCTGTAACGTTTTTGTATGATAAGTATTGAAATTAACAATCTGAAAGGGGTTTTATTATAACTTCAGCATTAATAAAATTTCTTATATACTGGGAACCCATTTTTATTGAGACTTTTTGCAAAACGTCCTTTTTATTGGTCGATAGAAGTGAATTAAAGTTAGTTACATCTGTAAATGCAAATAACTGCCGAAAAGGTGGCAAGAGCCGTGGCCTTAGTGGACGATGGCTGAAGCGTTCGATATTGGAAAGCCTGAAGCAACAGTTCGTAGGGCAGTTCATTCTTATCGTGCGACCCAAAGGTACGATAAGTGTCCTGGTACAGGTCACCTTAGAGCAAAATCTTACAGAGAGAACCGATTTCTGCTATTCGAAAGTCTCCGTAATCGTCACCAAGCAGCGGTAGAACTATCTCGAAGCCTAAGAGTTGTTCGTGATACACTGTCTGTGCTCAGACAGTGAGATGAAGGTTGAGGGCATTTGGATTGAATGCAAGAAGACCTAACCGAGTACTACGACTCAGAAGACAGCACGCGTCCTCTTCCCTGATGAATCCCGATTTTGTTTGCGATCACAAGATGGACGTGATAGAGTATGAAGAAGGCGGGGGAAAAGCTTTACTCCAGTCGCTGTCGTTGAACAAGGCAATTTTTGGGGAAGCTCTGTGATAGTTTGGGTTGGAATTTCGTTAGAGGCCAAAACGTAGCCTTGCATTCTTCAAGAACGGTCTTTAAACGCGAATAGTTACATCAGGGACGTTCTTCAGGATTATGTTGTTCCTTTTGGACCAAATTTCTTGTTTATGCAAGATAACGCAATACTACATAAGGCAACGTGTGTCAGTCGGTATCTTAAAGAAGTGGGAATTGAGTGTTTAGAATGGCCTTCAATGAGTGCGGACAAGAATCCCATTGAACATGCCTGAGAGGAATTAGGAAGTCGTGTAAAAGCCCGTCCTGTAGTTCCAGAGACGCTACAAGAGCTAAGACAAGCATTTGTAGAACAATGAGAAAACGTGGACCAAAATGTAATTGCAAATTTAATTCGAAGTACGCCTCGACAGATTAGGGCTCTTGTCAATGCTCGTCGAGGCCATACTCGTTATTAACATAAAAAAAAGGATTTATTGTTGGTAAATTGTTGCTCTGCTTTGTGTTATAATTTTTCGTTTTTTTTATTCTGTTGTATTTCTAGTTTTTCTTTATTTTTATGCGTTATTAAAATATTTCCTTCGACAACATTTTTGATTTATTAATTAAATCAGTCAATTAAATTAAAAAACGTAGTTTTCCTAAAATAAAAAAAAGATAGTATCAGTTTAATTATTGCGCCACTTTTTTTGTAACTGAGTGTAGTTGTAATTAATATAATGATTTCTAAATCAACACTTCTGCTCTGGAATACCATCGGAGTAGCCATTACTACTTTAACCTGAATTAATTAAAAACTACAACACATGGCTTGATTTTCTGTACAATATCAAGTTGAATATTACAGTATCATTGTTTAGAATCGCATATTTATCGTTTGCATATATGTACATGAATTTTTGTTCAAAATCTAACCAAATGGACAATTTATTATATCTTCACATACCGTACAACATTATTTGTTAGCACTCACATGTAGTTGACTACATGCTTAATTGTTAATAACGAATATACCAAATAGGAATTTAAAAGTTGAATAATTCATGAAATTGTGATTGAGAATAAATAGAGAAGTTTATCTTGTAGACTTTTCGTCTACCATAAACAGTTACGGTACTATGGGATGCTTAATTTAGTAAGGAATTTACTGGTTTCCAAAATTAATTTTGACAAAAAAATATCAAGAATTCAGTTAACAGTTCAACGCCCTTTTTCTGATAATACAAATCGTAACCCAAATAGCACTTTAAGTAATTATAATGGGCATTGGAGTTATATTTACTTTACCACAGTAAATATTACCGAACTGTTACATATATTTCTATTTTAGCGTGATAATTACCTGATTCACTTTTTATCGGTCAAATACCTTAAAATTTACAGTTTATAAATACTAACTAGTATTATACGATTCAGTAGCATTAGAAGTACCTGCGACGTAATAAAAACAATTCATAATTACTTTTAAGAAATGTCAATTTTATACTAAAATGTTAGTAATAATAGCTATCTTTAAATACTTAATTAGTACCTTGAAGAAGTCGCTTCTTACAAGTCATTTGTCAATTTTTTGTAACGTTTTGGATGCTATTGTTCATAACTACAAATTTACAAGTTCCAGTAACGCTAAAATAACCAAAGAATTTAGCGCCAAGGTATTTATGTAAAAATCTCCATGTTTTATCGAAATTATTAATACTAATCAATGAATAACATCATTCTGTTTAAATTATTTTGTTAATATTTTATTTATTTTTACTTCAAATACATTATATCTACAACTTACGTGAAATACGTTGTATATTTTCACTTAAAATACTTTAGTGGTATCTTAATATAGTTTTTGTGATACAAAATAATATAATGAAAAATTAAGCGTGTTTATATCAAAAAAATTAAAAGTCTTCGCCTAAATGTTTATTTTATTTTAGTAAATTGACAATTGTTTCGGCAGTTTTAATTTATAAAAGTAATACCATCATCAGAATTAACAAAAAATAAAATTATTTCATGTTACAAATATAACACTATAATAAAATATAAAATGACCAATAACGATATAGAAATTAATGTGAAAGTTTTGAAATTAATATATAAATTTTGTTTTTTAGAACAGAAAAAAATATTTCACGAGGCGTGCCTATTTTGTGGAAGTATCATAATCACATTAACCAATAAACAGGCATTCGTTTCTATTTTAGGAGCATTGTACATATTATACACGTATTATACCTTCCCGATTACTATAGAAGTATTCATTCATATTTATTGTTTACTATATTCCTTGTAACCCCATAATAAAGTTCCCTAGAAAACGATAGCAATATAATATGCTTTACAAAGCTACTTGGGTAAGATAGAAACAAAATTATTAGAAGGGGAGAGACTAATTACAAGTTTCAGCGACTAAACTGTAATACTTATATACACTAATCGTAGCCCTTTTGAAGGTATGAAGTCGGTATACAAATGCCTCAGGTAGTTTTCAGAAGGAGTAGGGTCCAGAAGTTGAATTAGCAGGCAAGGTGTACATTACATGTATCAGGTCCGAAACGTTCGAAATGAATATGATAGTCGGCGTAACTAAAACTAATTAATTAACTGCATAAAACGAGATGCGGGTATGTACTGAGGTTGCTAATGAATAGGAGAGGTTTGGATTTAAACGAAGGGGAATTTGTGCATTGACTCATCAAGTTGAAACTCAATTTTTATACAGCATACTGTATAAATAACATTCTTTAATTACGAAGATTACTTTAAATATTTTACTCTGGCCAGATTGTTTCAATTTAATATTCTTAAACATGTAATGTATGTTGTATATTTCATATATTTGTACAAATTGGTTTTTAATATTAACTGGAATATTCCCTTTTACTAAACCTTTTTGTAATAATTATTATGAATATAATATCGTTTATTTACTAATCAAATATTAATGCATGTCAGAAACTATGTACAGATTTATTTAAATTATGTATATATAATTTTTAACAGTCAACAATAAA
>JAHWXV010190656.1:0-11084 GCA_024586415.1 Phrixothrix hirtus | reverse complement strand
GCGGCGAAGTTATCTGTAACCTTTTATTTTGTAACCTGTTGTTTTGTGTGTATGCTAAATAAGCCATTTCTTTAGTAATAGATATGTCATGTAACTCAACCAGAATTTTATTTTTGAACGTAGTACAAGTTAATTGATAATATTTTGCATTTCAGGGGATATCTACTAATTAAGGTTTCCCCTTTTGGACACGATCTAAATTAATATTAATATTTGGAGGCCTTAACAAAAGGCAATCCCGAGACAAATTCATTAGAGGTCAGGGACTGTATCTGTTACGAGGATAGTTCCATACTTTGAGCGGCCTATTTGGAGCAGTGGCGCCTTCCTATATCTCGAATCATTGTAAGCGTTTCCAGCGACTTCCTATAGAGCGCGGACGGTACTGGTGTACTTCACCTTGAACCTGCCCCTACTCCAAAGAGCTAGCGGCCATCAATATCGTTGTTGGGCGTAACGCCTAATGCGCCTGTGATAGCTTCTAGGAAATTGTATTTGCGTTTAATTATATGGTTTTATTTAGGGTAATTTTATTAACTAAATCTATACTACGCATATTTATAAATAATTTACCCAACAAAATGCAGCATGTATTACTTAGTACCAAGAAATATTATTTTTTTCAAATTTATGAAGAGTATCAAGTAAGTAATTATAATAAAACTCTAATCAGTCACTTGATAATCTCAAATATCATTAATTATGAAATTTATCAAAACTTTAAATTACGTTAGTCCATGGATAATTCTCAATCTTAAAAAGAAGTACAAAAATTCCATAATATCCAAATATATATTTTAGTATATCTATATTCGTTGCCAATCTCCTTTATTTGTGCTTGTTTTTCATTTGAAATATCAATTCTCCAATATTAAATTATAATGTAAATCTTAGAAAACGAAAATATGTAACCGAATTTTAAACGTATAGAGGTATCTCGTTTCTTTAAAGATTTGAATATAAAATATTCCATAAAATAATATTATTCTAGTTGAATATAAAATACTTCAAAATAAAATAAATATATGTCTACAAAGTAGACATATTAAAAAGCGTCCAAAAAAGTGTTAAAAGCAATTTTTCCAATTCTAAGTTGGTAGTGAAAACTTCTATTATAAAATCGTTAAAATTTTTCAACTTCAGTCACATAGCATGATCTGAATAACTTCTTTGCTTTAAAAAAGCAGATGGTGGAAAATGCTTCTCCTGAATTCAGATAGCATTTTGAATAAACGAATTTAATATATGTAACTATTTAAAGTTTGTTACAAAACCTCATTTAAGTCTTTTTAAGGGCTTGACATGCTACCGAAGTTTTCGTAGATACGGAAAAAATTAAACGGCATTTTATTGTTGTTTAAAAGAAAATTGTTCTAAAATTTAATTAACCTAACGCAGCAATCAGGTTAGTTAGTTGGAGGATTTATTAGGAATGGACACGTTGGAATTTGTAAGAGCTATTAGTGCGAAAAACCACAGTCACTTCTGAAAAGATGATTTCGAAAACGTCTAAAACAATACAATTTTAGTTGTTTCCATCGAAATACCTCATAAAATTATCAACTCTTGAAGTCTTTATAAAGAGCCGAACTATAGATTTCTAGTCATTTCTATAACTATCAACTAATTATAAGACGTATCATTATTTAGATTCATTGTCAGATACGATATCTGTGTAGCAAACGTGAACCAGTTAAATTCTTCAGTGCCTTTATACAAAATTACTACACTGCAATAATTTGCTCAGATTATTTCTTATAAAAATCCATACTCACTTGCTTGTGGTAACCATATTGTTATAGGGCCTCCGTATAAATTAATACATTCCTGTTCCTACATACATATAAGCGAACAGTTCAAACACGCACTAGCATCTTCTTTCGCACTCCATTGACATCCTTCTAACATATGTGTTAAGTTGACTAAATACAATAATCCCTTTTAGCTACATAAACAAAATTTAAGAAGACCTCGCCAGAACAAAGAATACCTAGAGTAAATAGCAGTAGAAGACTCTACATATCATCAAACAAAAACTAGCAAGGATAATGATAAGCAGTAGAAAAAAGTCATACATTTTGAACTAAATCCCGAACTCCATCAAGGTAATTCCATCACTTAAGCAATCAAATTATTTCCACCATGAATCTAAAGGAAGAGGGTTGCGGTTCAATAAAACTTCCAATTATTTTACATTTCACTATAAACCATAAGGCTACGTCCATACTATAACTATTCGATTACACACGACCACGATTTTTCACGTATACAGACAAGCCGCTACAACTTTTAGCGCAACACTGTTCGTATAAATGACACAAAGTACACAAGCGCCACTGCATTCCGTATACGACAATATTGTTTCGAGATTCCTCGAACCGCGTTTGCTGGGTATTCGAGAGAAACCATAAGCTCTGTGTAAAAAACTTAATACAAAATTCATTGCCACTGTTCTATTCGATAAAATCTCGTGTGCGGTATATGGGAAAAAGATCGGGTTAATGTGGTCTAATACTTCTTACACTAATCTTAAGATACTACTTCCTTTTATAACACTTTTCAGTAAGTCATAGTTTTCGTTAGATTTCTTTAAAAAAATTGTTTGCTTAGGTATTAGTTAAGTTACACCGTGGTGATTTAATACTTTAGAATACATTCTAGAAGATCTTTCTCATCCTGTAACGATTACAAGTCGTCAACTATATCTCTGACTACGAACAAAAAACAACGAAAGAATGTCTCACAGGGATCTAGATGTTCCTTTTACGAGTTTGATTCTTTGGTGGGACGTACTAACATCATAAGAAAATACTTACTTTAACTATTACAATGATTTGTGCTTTGATATGCGATTTATTAATTAAGTAATGAAATACGAATAGTACTAGTAACTGAATCTCCAGGGCGTAAAGAAATTAAGAAGCTTTCTTCGACTTTTAGTATTGTGCAACTATCTGCGCACTCGTTGTTGTGTAAGTTGCAGTCGGAACGCTATTTCCTTTTCGGATGCGTCGATAGAAGGAGGGATTCCACCCTTTTGGCAAAAGTTTGTTCAAAAGTTGTATAATTATGATAGAAACTGTAATTGCAACGCCAAGTATTCCAGTGCATTTTTGCGGCATTGATACATGTACGAAGTCATTCTTTAAAACGCATGGTTTCGATCACAACCGCTTTTCGATTGACCATAATAATCAGTGGAGATACGACGATTGATGTTTAGGAGTAGTGAGAAATTGTGTGGCCCCATTTTTATACTTTGAGCAACCGTCTTCGCTTTCTTATTTGGGATAAGAATAATCACTGAGCATTTCTCAAAGTCATATTGGAATTTTTCTATCCAGTTTTAGGAATGGCCCTGTGGTATCGACACATGTAACGCGATTCCAATCTTAAAAGTGCAATTTTTGATCTTTTATATTTTTGGACTTTTAAATTAACTTATTGACGTAAATTGAGTTTACGTTATGGATTATTATGTAAAGTTTCTGATTTAATTTTAATTAGTTTTGACTTATAAATAGATTTTCTTATGATTTCGATTGAAATATGCAATTATCCACCTTTAATTTCGATAATTGGTATATGAATTATCATTGCATAAAATTCCGTATTTTAATTTCGATATAAAAATATATTGATTATTAAGGTAAATTAATATATGAATCTTTGCGTTTAATTATTATTACAAAAAGTTTAATAGCATAAATTTTTAGCTCGTAAACTTATTTAAATTAGATTAATATGTAGGGTCATCTTAATTAGATATAATAACTATTACAGTGAATTTCTCTTATTAAATATTCCAAATTTGTTGGTATTGTAGTTAACGCTGTTTTTATAAACTTACATATTATACCAGGAAAGGTTTAAAGAGCCAAGGAGTCAAGTTTACATACCGATAAAATACATTCGGTAGATAACAAATCGTTAACAAGAATTTGCAGACACTATAACGCTAATACAAAATTTTACATAATTAAAAACAGTATTAATCATAGCCTGAAGATTAAATGAGGCAATTTAATGTTGTGAATGAATTACGATTTAAATATAACATACAATATAGAAATATCTTAAGAAAAAAACTTATAATTTAGAAGCTATTCATTTTAGAAGTTTTTAAAATTAACTGTTTGATTAACAATTACCTATTTTACAGACAAAAGTACAGCGCACAGTATTAAGTTAATTTAAGATCCATATTTTAATTATTTGTACTTATAATTTCTAGTTAAAGTTGACAGTCCATTTCACCATGTTATCAACAGGCAGATATTTTTGAATTTAAAATAGCTCAAATTTTGGCTAGAAAGGTAATAACTCATTCAATGTCTTATTTGTAATGACCTAGACATGGGTCGTTAGAGAATTCAATTACATAGAATAGCGTAAATTTAAAGACGCAATTAGCTAACGATTTCTGCTGGCAATGGTTAAAAAAATTAGACAATGGTAGGCAAGTAATAAGGAGTCTCTTATGCCGCTTCCTGTTTTAGCAAACATTTCCTCTATTTTACAATTTCAGTAGTGGTAGATATGGAACCTTGATTACAAATTAAATGTTGGCGTCAAGGAACATTTTTTAAGTTTCTTCTATTGTATAAATCATGAATAAATGCTTAGGACATGAAGTTTTAATGTCGCTATCTAAAATGAATTAAATTCAACTTGTAATAATAGCCTATAACTTACAAAACTGTACAAGAAAGGAAATATTTGTTAAAACTGGAAGTGGAATATTAAATTCCATAGAACGCCTCTGTTTTATCAATGACTATGCGTTTGTTGGCTTTGTTTGGCTTTCCATGTTTCGACTAAAACATATTCCATATTTTTCACTTGAGATCACATTTCGACTAATTAAAGTACTAATAATACTAAATAACCCACACAACTAAAATATTTAGGTTAAACTAGCTCATGTTCTTATATTTCGGCAGGATTTGTGTTTGGAATGACAAAGAGTATTCTGATGTGATGAATTTCAGGTAAAAAATCTGGCGCATGACGTTTTAAATGCAAATTTTAGCAATGTAAAGTTACTGTTAATTTATTTTAGAATTTTTCTTCATTTAAATGATATACGAGGAGCGTTCAATGATCATAATTATTTTATGGTCACAATTTTCGCGGTAAGGTTCTGGTTTTGTGTTACAAAGTTGGTATAATGTCCCATTTATTATGTAATAATGATTGTATTCGGTTGAGTTTTGACTGCGATCGATGTCAAGCGATCAAGCTGAAATATGCATAGTCTCAGCAGTGGAACAATGGAGTTGACATGTGAAGAGCAGTTTGCTTTTCTAAACTTTTACTTGTGTCTAAAGAAATCATGTGCTGAGGCATATTAGTTGTTAGAAGAGGCTTGTGGGGAATGTGTCAGCTCCTGCTGTTTTTTGTGAGAACATCTTGCATAGCAAAAACATCGCTGTCTTGTCATTAGATGTGTAATTTAGTTCTGCCCTGCTGAATTTTTAGTAGAAATAAGTATTTTAAACGTTATCAGGTAATTGTTTTAGAAATTCATTATCATTGAATTCTAAATACCGTCCGTAATCCTACTGCATCCCATGGTATTTCGTTTGTTAAGTAAAAATTAAATTCATAACTTCACAATTAACAGGTTCGTTCTTTTAAACGTATAGATAATAAAAATGTCGCTCTGTAACAACCGATATTTCTAGAAAGCTTAGTACAAACAGCTCGGTGCACGCATCCAATTTGCTTTTACAAGTTTTGCAGTAAGCATGTCAAGAACTAAATTGTCTACTTGCATTTCTGTCGCGTTAAAAACCCATTTGTGTCACGTTTAACTACTTACGCTAGGAAATTTGACGTCATCTTGTTAAAGATTACAGTTAGAGGGGATTATGTATCAAGTGGTATTAAAATGTGGAAGAATTCGTAAAATTGTAATCGTTTTTTTTTGAAAATTCATTCGAAATACATTCTTTTCTTTTAAGAAAATGTGCGAAGTGTTTTGCACCTCCGAAGTATTTATTTGGTATTTTTTTTGGAAAGGTAAGTTAGGGCTAAAGATCAGTCGTAATTTCGGATATAATCTCTGGAAGATGCTCATGTATCTGCTAAAGTATAAAATCTCGGCTGGAAGCACACTCTGCAGCGTCATCATAAGTAGTAAATGGCTTTTTATTCTATTAATAACGCCAAATTTCGATTACTCCTATTTTCCGAATAATGTAGCAGCGACCTTCATCCATGTACTTACTTATATGAGTCCGATTGTTTCTAATATTGAAGTGAAACATTTGAATTAAATATTCAGTCATATAAAAGTAACTTTTTTGTTAATTTGAGGTACCTTACAAATTACAGTAGACTTCCGATAGTCCGGCATCCAATGGTCCGGAATGCCCGATGGTCTGGCACCAATGAGGAAAATGACTTCTTGCCGCAGTCGCACTCCCATGCCGCACCGGAGTGAAGCGGTACATTCTTTAAACAAATTCATAGCCTTTGATGAAGGAAATTCAAGATATAATTATGTAAACTCATTGATTTACTTATAATTAAAAATAACTTTTTTAAAAAACGAAGTGAATCACAAAACAAAAAGACATTCGAAATTTTTTTAAATAAGACTTTTTCAATATCGTTTATAAGCCACATACTTTAGTATACTACTATTGTACATAGGTACATATTAGGATTGCAATTAATTTTTTCTTTTTTGTAATTTATTACTGTGGTGTAAATTGTATTGTTATACGTTTAAAATATAAAAAAAGCTTAGTTTTAGCCTGTATTTGTGTTAAAATGTTTATTTTTATGTTCCTTTCAGATGTATTTGCTCTGCAACTTAACGTTTAGCGATCGCGGGAAATATCGCCCGATAATCCGGTATTTCCGGTATTCCGACACCTGCAAATTCCCGAATATGCCGGATTATCGGAAGTCTACTGTACTAAGCATAATGTACTGAATATTTTAGTTAATAACATTTAAAATAATTAACGTAAGTTACTCCTCGAAAGCGCACTACGAGTGCTTTAGAAAATATTTGCTTGTATGAAATACGAAATGTACAGTTTCGCTGCATAGATTGGTAACTTATTCTTCATGGGGTGTTGTCAAAAACCTCTTTAAATGTAACGAAACTTTACAGTAAACAGTTTTATTGTATTAGTCTTAACAATTTACTGTTCATTTAACTGAATTTTAATGTGTAATGTGTGGGCTCTAAATGCTTCTATAAATGTGTTTTAGTCAATATTTTGTTTTATTTAAGAACCGTACATTTCATAAAAATAGGGCTTGTTGACAATTATCAAGTGGTTAAGAATTAACGGGAGTCGACTTCGATCCCAGTATTAGAAGCAATACTGTAATATAGTCAATATTAATCATCTTGCTTTGCATACAATTCTTTTCATTTTAATTTGTACATACATTTACATACACAGGGCGGTCTACTTTTAACGTAGCTCTTTTTGCGAAACGTGTTTGAATGATTCATCAACTCGAGTCGTCCACCATCCTAACTACTAGAGAAATTACAGTGTCAATAAATATCAATAAATGAACTAAACATATACAGGATAAACCCCTCCCTTTTAGGTCACCTTCGATAGTAATTTTTAATAATAATTATATGAGCGATCTCCATTCTGATTTATTGAAAGTCATTTATATACAGGAGTCCTGAAATACTATGCCTAATGCATAATACCTTCCATTTCAGCATAGAAAACTATCTCATCTGCATTACCGATGGGATGTTTGTCTTCACTCGCAAGATAGGTTATGAACTCCAGATATACAGGGTATTTCTCGTAAATTACCCTTACAGTAGACTCTTAAAGAACAGTGGCGCCCTCATTTCTCTATTTCGAGTACCTCTACAGTGTTTAAGTCCACGTCTCACTCCACTATAACCTTTCCAGCTGTGGTTGAATGCTCCGCAAGCTGGCTCCGTGCTTCATGTTCAATATAGCCTATGACAGTGGTAGAAAATGGGAAAATATGACAGAGAGTCAACATCGAAAATGACCAGTCCTGGGCTTCAACCACAACTATAATGGAAATAATCATCAACGCTGCTGTCGTGGTTGTGCGAGTAGATCGACAAATTACATTAAAACAATTATCAAAGATCCTAAATGTTTCATTAGGCTTCTGTAATATTTTGGTAACGGCAAAACTGCACATAAGATGCTTGTCTGCGGTACTTCTTCTTGATCAATTTAATAGTCTGGTGCAAATTTGTGTGACACGTACTGGAAGACGGCGAATAGTTGTTTTCGAGGGTAATAGCTAGTGATGAAACTTGGCTAAGCAAGAAAGTTCAGTTGGAAAACTCCATCATTACCAACACCAAAAAGAGCCAAAATGGTGGTAAAATTATGGTCATCTTCTTAGATGTTAAAGGCATGGTTTATCAACATTTGATACCACCGCACATAAAGGACCACATCTCAGTGGTGCAGGATGGATGTTACATCATGATAACACACATTACAAATGTAGTTATGGGGTATCTCGCCGAACTCAATGTAAAATATTTATCGCATCCACCCTAGAGCCTAGACCTTGCCCTTGTTGCTTTACCCTTTTCCCTGAAGTGAAAGAGCGCATTCGTGGAAGATATTTTTAGTACTCAGAACAAGGGGCGAAGGCTACTCTGAAGAGTTTATCAAAGAATGGTTTCCGGCATATCCTTGAAGGATAGCAGAAACGCCAAGACAAGACCACTGGTGGCTGTTTAAGAATTGTGATCATGCATTATTGAACAGATCTCGTACAATTTATTACGTACATTTATATAATTTTAAACATATTGAAATATTTGAGGTCTTAGTTGAATGTGCTGTTAGATTTATAATTTATCTATGTTGTACCAGCCATTTCTAGTTACAATGTGACGCTAGAAAATCTCATCCCAAAATGTAAATTTGGTTTTATGTGCAAATAATGTTGATTACAATTATTAACATTGAAATAATAAACTATATTATTTTGAGAATTTTTTTAATAATACTATGCCCTAAGATTAATATCGGTTTTGATTTATTTTGACTAATAAAAATAAATAACGCTATTAGCACTACCAATATTTTTGGATGAAAAAATTAAACGTGAAAATGACATTGCTGTCAATATGATAAAAATTTAGGAAGAATTATAGGTGTTTACTGTTATTAGCAAACAAAATTTATCTATTTGCGTATCAAACTGAGCTCATTTCGAAACCCATTTGAGATTCATAATGGTCTTCTTTTTAACACGGAATATATTATTTTAAAAGGTTGGTAATATTAGCAATTAACTTTATTAAACGTCTAAATTGAGTAGAAAATTGACAAAACTTTAATTTTCAAAAATCAAAATATCAATGCCACCAACTATCACTAAAATCCCTAATTCTCAAAATGCCAAAAAGTGAAATATTTTACTAATTTTTTAGCAAATCGATAGAATAGTATAAAAAACTCGTTTCATAACACGTTGTATTTTTTAGAAAACTCGCCACTGCGAGGCTCGTTTTCTAATCTTGAACTCATGTGATAAAAATATGTCTCATCAAACTTGTTTTCTAATATACTATTCTGCTATTCTTGTTAAGATTCATTTTTATTGTTTTTGAAATATACTATTTGATACAATTATACGCCACAAG
This sequence comes from Phrixothrix hirtus, assembly GCA_024586415.1. Taxonomy (NCBI): domain Eukaryota; kingdom Metazoa; phylum Arthropoda; class Insecta; order Coleoptera; family Phengodidae; genus Phrixothrix; species Phrixothrix hirtus. The sequence goes on along the minus strand of JAHWXV010190656.1, from coordinate 1,444 downwards.
ATCGCATAGGTATTTGAAGTTGTTTAATGAAACGATCAAAATAAACAAGGACATTCAAACGAGTACCTGTTTGTGTTTTAAAGCTGCCACTCAGGTGAATTAGTAATTTGAATATGCATACATAACGACTAAACATATTTTTGAGATATGTTTGTTTAAAAAGCAAGATTTTATATTTTAAATAGACATTTTGCATTGCGTGAATACAAAAATACAAAATATAATTATGGATAGCGTAAAAATTTAAAAATGTTCTTCATACTTTGAATATAATATATGGTAAATCAGAATACTTTGATCGTTCTTTGAAACTAATTTGGTTAGATAAAATATTCAAAAAGTAACAACTTACCAGATGTTACCTTGTATTTATTAATTAATTAATTTATGTATAACATTGCTCTTATTAAAATATTGTAACTGTAATACATAATCCTTCATGTATGTTATAAGTGTTAAAGTAAAACGAATTTGTGTTTCTGTTTTAACAAGTATAACACGTAGGTGTATTGTAAACAATAGATGAATAAAGTCGTCACTACAATAACAGTTGTTTAGATACAATGTAACTTTTTTTTGTAAAGGTGCTGGTAAATTTATTTAAGCAATTAATTAAATTAAGTGTCTTGCTTTTAGTTCAATAAACAATTGTATGGAATTAAAATAGCACATCCTGAAGACCTACAATACGTTCCAAGAATCGCAACTCTTACAATAAGGTAAGTTATCATTTAGATTTTTTTAATTAATATACAAGACATCCTAAAATTTAGTTATAATAAACCTTTTCTCCTCTGATTATTATCTCTACTGTTGTTTATGACGAAGGGTATTTTTTTTCAAGTTCCGTTGAGCTAACAGAAACAGATGAGAGTAATCAGAAAGGTTTTAAAATGTACAGTAGTTACTTATACACATCTAAATTATTTCTCAATGAAGATGCCACCAATGTTTTCCAACGGGAAACTAGTCTCACTTGTTGCACTATGTTGCCCCCTGGCATTTCAACTAATCTTGCACGCTGGTTTTCAGTTCATTCTTAGTGCTGAACCGAATCTTTTCCAACCACACTTTCATCTTGGTGAACAAAAGGAAATCTGGTCTGTAGGGAGGGTGGCCGAATATCTCCTATCCGAAATTCTTGAGAAGTTCCTTTGTTTGTGCTGCGGTATGAGGACGTGCATTGCCATGAAGACGGATAATGACTGATGACAACATTCCTCTTTTTTTGTTTTGTATTGTTCTTCGTAAATGTTCCAGAGTTTTATAGTACGTCGCTGCACTAATTGCTGTCCCAGACTTCATGAACTCCATCAGTAAAATTCCCTTACAGTCTCAAAAAATAGTACGAGGGTTGCCTTTTAAGTAATTACAAAAACTAGGAAAGAAAACAAATTTTTTGGAACAAACTGTTTTATTGTTTTTCAAAATATTCACCTTTAAG
>JAHWXV010190655.1:0-14336 GCA_024586415.1 Phrixothrix hirtus | reverse complement strand
CCCCAACACGTGTTACAATCAACCCCGCTGAGGGGTAAGTTGTAACACTGCGCATTGTAATATAGTTTACTTTTTATTTTAAAATTTAAAAATGATAAAACAATAAAATTGGTATCAAGATGAATAGAAAGAGTTAGAGGATAAAACCTGATGACGAAAAAATTATTACGTAAAAATTGTTACAACCAGTCCCGGCCTACGCCTTTAATGCCCTTTTACATTAACTTAGCGGTTTCTTTGAAAGAATGCGTTGAAGCAAGTTATCAGAGAAAATTTCCGAAGTTTAGCAGCCTTTTGCGTGTCGAGTAACTTGAATGGGTGACCATTACAATAGTCGTTTCCAAAATAAACGTAAATAATAATTTAATCATTTGCGGACACCATTTGCGTATACGTAAGAGAAAGTCGTGTGTTGCCTCACGCCAGATTTTTCACATAACATTTTAAATTCATTATTAATTTTTACATAGAATTTAAATAATAGCAAAATATTAATTACACTCAATACAAAAGAAAGAAGAAAAAAATAAAAACATAAGATTGTGAAAATATACTAAACTACAGTTAAGCGATAATCGTGCAATTCTTATTATTTGAGCACGAAATAAGGTACACTTTCGTTATCCTAAAGGCACTGTCTACGGGAAGGCCGCTATTAGGATGCTAGTGCAAAAGTGTTTTGCAGAAACGCACCACACTTCAGAAGACTGTCTGTGAATAATGGTGACACAATCATGGCGCTAATTCAGAATATCCCAGTGGTTGCGGAGAACCTCTCCATAACCTAAAGAAGAAGACAGCTGAATACATTCACAGCCAGGATGCAGAGACACGGACTACTCAATTTCCCAATAATTTACTTTATACTTCGTATCCTGCAGCCTAAAATGCAATGCTTCGGTTTAAATAAAGAACGCCGCTATATTAGCGGCGAATCGAGAATGAATTAAGCTAATTCGTGCTCAGGTGCTTCTATACTTAATTTGACTACTTAATCTGAGTGTAAAACTAGTCCTTGAAAAAACGCAATTTATTTCGAAAACAATTTTTTCTGAAACTGATTTATGTTCACCTTGTATATTTCAACCTAGTATTTAACTGACATAGTGTTATTTACATTCTGAAAAACTAACGGAGTAGAATGGTACAGTTGATGAGGTTTATTCGTAGGCGAGCGGAACGAGGGATAAAGTGATTTTACTTCAGTGGTGTACATAAGCAGGATTTGACAGATTTGTTGTTCTTATTGTCCTTTCATAATATCACAATTACAGTTACTAAGGAAATAATTATAAGATTTCGCCACTGGTTATTCCATTTTACTCTAATCTCTAGAAAATAAAAAAATTACATTACTCCCTGAGATTAAATAGTCACTTTATTCACGCACAATAAAACTTTAAAAGTTGCTTTTAATTCCATTGGTATAAAATATTATTAAAATGAAGTTGGAATTTATGGCATGCAGCAAGAAGGCTACAGCCCTAAATGCTACTTACGCCTGTAATACATACAAGAGTGTATGCACTATCCACGCTAGAAGTTCCTGCGCAAAATCAAGCTGCGTTTAACGTCCGGTTGAGTAAAAATAATTTTAAATTCTTAATTTATAATTTTACATATTTTAAATGTGTTCTATTCGGATAAAGTCGTAAGTCGTGATAGTTTGGAATATACAAAGCGAGATTCAAGACTATAGGTACTTTCAATTTGTATATCCATATTTTATATGTTCTATTGAGTATTATTACGGCTTAGTCAAAACTTAATTTCGGCAAGTCCCCATTATATAATCGAAGTAACTCTAAAGTTTTCAGTTGATCTTTACGCTTCTAGAGAACGTAGCTGCAAGGGAAGATTGACGATACATAAAGCTTGGGTCTTAGAAAAACGTAGTTATAAAAGGTGAGTTCAATTTTAATTATTCCTATAATTTTAAAAGCGTATTTACTACGATAATGTTTTAGCTAACAACTTTTGTTGTTATTTATCTGCATAATAATCGCAAATGTTGAATGACCCACCCGAGAGCCATCGTAGTTATTATTAGACTTAATAGGTAATACATAACGCTCCACACATTAAGTAACTAGTGATCTTTGACTGACTAAATTTGGTTTTTTAATTTTATTGCTGCGGGTTTAAATTCAATTTCGAATTAATCACATTGAAGGTTTAGATGTTCTCTAAAAATTATCTATCTATTAATTCATTTCGTTTAATAAACTAAAACAAAATTATAGATATTCTGCTTCGCTGTTTAATTTACTTTTCAATTTATGGTAATCATATTTACCATCATAATAAATTTTAAGCTAGCAGTTTCCATTTACCTTCAGAATGTTTATTTTTATTTAAAGTTAAGTAAAGACTCATTACTGCGATAGGTATTTGTAAAATTTACTTGACGAATAATTTTAATAACCCAGCCGCTTGAGATTTCACGCTAGCCCTGTAGTATGTCCGTATTCTTGAGTCTACCACAGTTGTTTGATGGCACTTTCTTTTTCATACAGGTTGTATGGTACAGCATGAATACTCACTAACCATTTCGTTATTAAGGTTGCAATTATTTGTTTACTGTTATGCAAATTGTAATTAATGAATATATTGTTCTTGTTGAACCTCATTTGTTATGTTGTGTAAATGTACATCGCCCCAAAAAAGTAAATGAGTAAACCCTTGAGCATTCCAATGCACAGCCCCCTTCTTTGCATAAAAAGGCGCGATTTTTGTTGCAATTTCTTTTCAATCATATTAGATTATTAGCAAATCGGCACCGTTAGACTTTTATTGTCAGTTTAACAGTTATTTATAATGCATTGTATTGAAGACTTTGTCCATTTAGTTCTTTGAGGCGCTGTACAAGTCACTTATAATTTTTAGCCAGATACTAGCTGCGCCCCTTTTACCTATTGGTTAGTTTACAAACAGCGTTCCCCAATGTTAAAGCGCATTGCCTGTGTTTACTATAAAATTGTCCTAAACGAACCCGCCAAAAATTCCTGAACAAGTCGGGACGTGTCTGGACCGGAGCACAGCCGTCACAGCTGTATGTCAAAATATAAAATAATTGAAGGAAATCAGATATCATGATTTTTATAAAATTTATAATATATTTTATTTAAATTTTATAAATCAGTATGGTTATTAATACTGTTAAAACACGCTTTCATCTGTAGACCGTCCTCCGGTCCGGGCGCGGCCCGGTAATGTGTGTTTCTACCTCAACACCTTCTTGTACTCACGTATAGATATTCGTATTCTTACAAACACTTTTAAGGCGTTACGCACTCTTTGCTATGTATAAAACCAGCAATGATTTAAAAACACTATGTATATTTTGAATTCAACATTTAGATCAAAGCGCATAAAATTACAAATAAAATTAATAAACTTGTAAATATCGTTTGTAGTCCATCGTTTGCAGCTCTAAATACATAACAAAATCTAAATATTGTGTTAAGACAAAAAACCTATGCAGAGGCCAAAAAACTATTGAAGGTTTTAATTAACTTAATTTGACAATTCAAATTGATTTAACTATTTTATTGTGTTTGATAACGAAGATGGACGTTTTCTTCGAAACATTGTGACTGTTTGAACAAGAATTCAGTTGTTGAGTTAATTTAAAGTCTTTAGCAATGTTTTAGACTTTTGGTCTTTTGCGAAGCTTTTTAAGAATTGCTTTTTAGCAGCGTTTAATTCCACCTTTAGATATTGGTGTAATTAGTTTTTGTCTAATAGATTTTGATCGACCCGTAACAATAGTTACGGTAGGAATTCGTCGAATTATAAAGCTAAATTTCGTATTTATAATTAGTACAAAAAGCAAAGCCTGACTAATACTTATAAGATTGTAAAATAGCACTTAAACTTATTGCAAGCCGCAACAGGTAGTAAATATCTAGATTTCATTAGGGAATTTTATTCCCAACTTAATCATAAACGTAATATTTAGTTTTTATCTCGTTGTGCATAAATGAAAGAGATGTGTATTGAAAGATAATTATAGGTGGATGATTAAATTGGTACAAATAACAAAGCCGATGCAACTTACAGCAAAATATTGCTAAAAGTCGGGACGGGAACATCTTGACTTCCACTTGCGAATTGTTAGCGGCAAGGTATTTCAAAGATAAAGCCAATGGATCTGAGATTTGATGCTCCAATAGCTCACAATTAATGAAACTGTATCTTAAAACGTAAATATTCAATAGCCAAAATTCTCGGACACTATTCGCAAAATACAATACGGCACGAATAAAAATACATTTGTACTCGTTATTCCTTACTTTGTAATAATACAATGATTTAAATACTGCATAAAATTTATTTACCGGTTATAAGAGAACGTGACGCTTTACGAGACCTTCGAATAGTATCAAAACTTAACATCGATTTATTTATAAAGCGCTCTTCATTAACGCCTTTTGTCCTGCTAAAAGTATGATGAGAGCATTTAATAGACAAGGATGTAAGTTATACGATGTATGAACAACATATTACAGAACTAAGCTAATTTCCATTGGCAACGCCTGAACAATGGTGTCACCCAAAGTGCATTTATACAGGCTCTAGTAGATATAATTGCCCATTTGAAATATAACGTTTTAAACACTTACGCTTTAGCGGACAGTGATTGAGAACGGCAATTTCTACCGGACCTTGTATATAGTTTTAATTCTTTCCAAATAAAATATTTTAAATTACTAAATTAAAATGGTATTGCTAGAGATGTTTCTGAAAATGCTTAGCACACTGCAACCTAATTAAATGAACTATTAATATCGATTACAATTTATAACGAAAAATATACAAGGTGTACAAGCTTTGGTACCATATATGCACAAGACATGTCACGAACCGTGAACATGGTGCACGTACGAAAATAAATGTATTAAAACTGATATCTGCGTGCGTTCTCTCCTCAAGCACCAGTAGAATGATCATTTTTTGAAGCGACTTATCGCCAGAGATTAGAAATGAAAAAGTGGACAATCTAAAATGGCGTGGACAGAAAAGATACAGGAAAACACTCAGAGAGCCACTCTTGCCACATTTAAAAGCTGGATTGTACATGTGTTCTCCGATCACTTCAAACAAATCTTAATAGCAGACAGTTTGAGAATTTAGAGACCATTAAACAACTTCTTCATAGACAAGCCAATTTACAGCCGGTTGCACAAACGCTTCTTAAATAATTAGAAACTTCTTAAATAATCAAGGACTGCAAACATCCGGATTCTGGTTGTAACATGAATGATATATAAACAGTTTTAAGTCGATCTTAAATTTAAAACCGTTTTTTGCAAGCGACAATGAGTACTATGCATAGAAGATTATAGAGTTACCAGATTGGTTAAAGTAATTGAATAAAGATGCTTTAAAAATAAAATTTTGTTCCATTAACTTTCCTGGCTTACAATAGTATAAGGGGTTATTGCAATGGGTCAAAGATGGTACGTTTTGATGTAATTTATGATATAACTCCTCCTCGATTTTGCCAACGATAACTCAAAAACCAACTGCCGGCCACAAACTATGGCATGTTTTCATAAGTCAAAAACCTTTGGTGGTGATCGCTGAAAGGCGTTAGTTGGGAACGTAGTGAACAAACATTTTTCAAAATAAAATGTTTGATTATATTATATGATTTAGCGAATTGCTCTCAAATTTGGAAGATTTAACGCTTTTAGTGGTGATCTGTAAAAGGAATTGCATGGGGGTCGGAATAAATGTTTTTAATTAAATTACGTGAAAAGAATCGCTGGAACTTCAAGCACGTTCTTCGAGCTTACAATTACTTCTTACGCTGGGAACCAAAATAATTGTTGTTATGTGTAGGTGCTTTTATTCCGGAAGGACGATTGGACTGCTCAAAGAAAACGAACGGAGATAGGAATAATAAATATTAGTTACTTATTCTATGGTGACGTCAATCATATTGGAAATTTTTTTAAAACTTTATTTAACTAAGACAGTCACCTTTTATATTCACTTTATTTTAAATGCATTTCTATAGGATTTAGTGAATTTTCCGATGAATCTAATTTATTGTAACGTAATACGTAAATTGTTCACCGACTTTAGAGTTAGTTGGAGGTTTCTTATACCATATCACATATATGCTCGATAAAGTTAACCCTAGGCTACCAACCTATTATCCTAATTTCAACCCCAGTAAAAAATTATAGCACAATTTAAACAGCGTGTAAGATGCTGCATTAAAATGAAGATATCGCCTGTAGCCAGAGGAAGAAGGATATCTCCAATACACGTTGTAACTGTCAAGGATACGTTATTAATAAAAACGTCCATAGAATCCGATACTAAAATACTACCGTCCTGTTTCATTTTGCCTCCTTCATACACGTAGACAATCACCAAGGATGGCTGGTTAAGCTTTGACTCATCGGTAAACAAGGCATAATATGGGAGCAATTGCAGTCCTTGAGTTGGACCTCATGCATGGAGGTTGACTTCGTTGACTCGTAATGGTTTCAGCTACTATTAACACCTTCTGTTTTATTTATAACATTGCCAATATTGATCTTGAACTTCTAATTATAGATTATACCTACGAGATGCCAGTGGATATTTATTTTATTTGATATTATAATTTACTTTAAAGGATTGGGATTTTATAAGATTTAGATATTAAGTTTTAATTACAGTAAAATTATAGTTTGGAATATTTCATTCATTTTCAAATTTGTTGAATTTATTCAAAATTTCCACGGGTTAATTAACTTCGTTCAGCGAACGTATTCTGAAACGTTGATTGACCTCTCAGAACACATGAAACTTAAGTGTTCTCTTATAGTAACTGGAGCACTGTGTGGTAGCGACATTTTAGTTTTTTGGCTTGGCTTCAATTTTAGTTTAGTTTTAGTAGTATCAGATACTTTTTTAATTTAACAAATTCATTAGTACAGCGACCACAATAATTTATAAGCGGACTGGTCTAATAAGAATAGTTTCGCACTTCTGAAATTAATTAGAGGTTCCGTCAAAATTTAATTTCCGAAGGGTGCGAGAATGCTCTTCTGAAGTATGCCGAATTGCGAATTTTAGTATGACGTTGTCGTGAGGTTGAATAGTGTCAATCAAGTAATTGTTTATCATCTATATGCTTGTTTTCATCTTGATAAATCCGAATTTAATTTTAATTTTATTAGTCGGGCTAACCCTATAGTTAACGATACAAATTTCGTGTCCATGATAGTTTTCATAGATTTAATAATATTCGGTTAATTGGTAGCATATCCTTTATTAAATAGTTTAGCCCTTAGTAGCTGCTAAAAGTTTATCATGCATTAAATTAAATTAGGCTTGACAGACCAATCCGTTTACGTAAATCATGTGACCATTTTAAGCACACTTATGAGATATGTGTAATTTTTAATTAATGAATTTTCGCCTATTAGTGTAATACAAATATCCGAGTGCTAATATCAATATTGAAGTGCGTTTTTTTACCGCAAATACGAATATATGATGTAATTATTTATGAACTTTTTATGACGTACGCGTGGCCGCGATTTAAATTGAATTATATATTTATGCTGATAACAAGACCTAGTAATTTCTGGATTGAAACGAAGTCCTTAAATCACTGAACGTATTGGGAGTGAAATTTGAACTTTAATAATTAGGTCGTATGTAGCCGCATCATTCGTCGAAGCTTTTGTATATGTCGGCAGTCCAATTAAGGATAATATTTAACAACTTAAAATGTAACCTTCTCTTAAGTTATTTAATTTGTATACAACTCTGAATGATTAAGTATCAATTTCCTTACTGCTACTTTGTTAACCTTGTTAAGATAATTCTTTACCTTCATTTATTAGAAAATAAATCTAAAGTAGTAGTATATACCTTATACCGGTTAAATCAAAAAGTGTATGCTTTACGAAACCATTTCCGACCAAATTTATGTATTGTATAGATATTTTGTAAAGCTGCAAGTATTTTGCTTCTCTCCGAGAAGTCCGACTCATCTTCGATGAAACGCGTATAACAAAGTAAGCCAACTATTTGATAGTTGGTAACTCTTTCCTGATTTGCGTCTAAGAAACAGCTGCCGCTCATTACTTTTGACAGATACCTGGCTTATGCATACTCGTATATAGGGTATGTCAAATATTATAAGAACGGGTTTAATTCTAACTACTTTAACTCATCTGAGTAAGATCAATATTCGAGCTTACTACGTTTTATCCCGTTACCCCATCTTGCCCTTTGGAGCTTATTGTTATAAAAAAAACTGCAATTAAATGTTAATTTCGCTGTTGACAGTTTTCATCCTGAAAGGATTTGTTTCCTTGTATAGAATATAGTTGCATTGGATAGCGGATTGGGTGTTCAATTAAAGCAACAACTTGAGCAATATTAGCAGGATCCAACATCCTTTTTAACCGTATAATGACGCGAACCAATTAAAAATGTTATGCTGCTAGGCAATCCCATAAAACATTAAAGCCGCTTTACCTCAGCTACGCAAAAATAAATAATAAAAGATCCTTAATTTTGGTTAATCATGACTTATATATCGACTGCAATCTCTCTTTTTTACTTCTCTACTTTATACAAACAGTATACTCAAGTCTCTTAGTTTTTTGATTTTTAGTTTATTTTACGATCAGAAAGTTTTTAGCTTAGTCGATTATACGTTTTGACTTTAATATTTGAAGCACATTTTAGGAAACAAATACCCTATAAACCTGAATATTTATTTTTATTGCTTTTAGTAATTACAGTTTTTATTCCTGAATTTAATTGTCATTTTGGTACCAAAAGCATTACGTTATCCTTTTATTAATTTAAAGTCCTTATCCAAAGTGTACTAATATTTTTTGCAGTTTAAATTTTATTTAATTTGACAGCCCTGCAACATTTACAGACAAACGATTCAATTCCCTTTAAAGGGAGCAGGCTACTGTAGAGATAACTGAGACCCATTTTCAGCCAAAAATGAAAATCAACAAAGGAAATGGTGTGTTTGGAACGAGTGGAAATATATTGTGTCCAAAAAGAAAGATAAATTTTCAATTTAAATCGCGCGGGTAAATTTCACATCATAAATATTTTTTTTTCTAAGTTGGAAGCATCATGACAGACATCTGTGACAAATTTCATGTCAAAATATTCATTACTTTTTGTTTTACGCTTGGTTTTGTACGCCGCTCAAAGTGCATTCGGCGATTTTTAGAAGGTCTAAACATATTGAGCAAAGAAGTTGCAATAAATTTTGTTTGCGGAATGAAATTTCGGGTGCAGAAACGTTTAGGATGTTGCAGAAAGCCTTCGGGGACCATGCTTTGTCGAAAAGGAATGTTTGCAAGTGGTATAAACAGTTCAAAGTAGGTCGAGAAAGTATTGAAGACGACCACCAACCTTTAGCGATGAATAACGCGTCAAGAAAATTCAAGAACTTGAGCTTACTAATCGTCGAATGGCTATTAGAGACCTTGATGTTGCTGTTGGTATTTCAACAGGATCTGCCAATACCATTTTGAAACATATTTTGGGCCTGAAACGTGTAAAATCTCGACTAGTGCCAAAAAATCTCAATTTCTTTGAAAAAGAGCGTCGCATTAAGATCTGCAAGGAGATGCTCTCTGACTATCAATCGGTCATGAAATGGATCATTACTGGAGTTGGGACTTGGATCTATGCTTACGACCCGGAAACTACCAACCAATCCAGTGAACATCATGCAAAAGGTGAAGCCAAACGAAAAGATCGCGCCAAAGTCGCGTGGTGTTGTCCATTCAGAATTCCTTCCATCCAGCCAAAGCGTCAACAAAGAGTATTATTTGACTGTTATACGTTGTTTGCGTGAAGCTATTCGCAAGAAGAGGCCAGAATTGTGGGCAGACAATTCTTGGTTTTTGCACCACCATAATACACCTCCTTACACTACACTCGTTTTTCGTGACTTTTTCGCCCAACATTCGATCCATATCGTTCCACAACCACCGCATTCGCTTGATTTAGCACCGTGTGACTTCTGCCTATTCCCGAAACTCAAAAGACCAGTGCGGGGAAATCGTTTTGAGACGATAGAAGAGATACAAAGTGAATCCCTACGCGCTCTGAAGGCTATCCCGGAAGGCGACTTTAATTCTTGTTTCGAGGACTGGAAAATACGTCGGCATAAGTGTATTGTGTCGGGAAGGGATCACTTTAAAGCCGACGAAATAGATTTGAAAGCCTAAATAAATATTTTTTGAAATAAATAAAAACTGGTCTTACTTTTTGGGCACAGAGTATTTCCTCGGAATTCACCTCAGAGGAGATGTCTCTGTCAACTCAGGATACCACTTGAAACCTAACTCAGAACAAACGACCGCTTAGATCGAACACGGGACATTCTGAATGCTACACCCCAGCTGGGTGTTCATTGACAACCATTTATGTTTCAAAATTAATAGATACAATGCTGATCGTATTCAGTATACGATTTTTGGATTTAAATACGAATTTCCCTGACATTTATTATCAATTGTATTTACTACAGCTTAAATAAATGTTTTCCAGTTTAGCATCACTTACAAATAGTTGCTTGAATTTAAAGAACCTACATTATAATATCAAAAATAATTATTAAGTTGGCATCTGCGACTACTATGCAGAATTTGAGTATATGCGATGTAATAAAAATAAACTATGTAATGTTCTCCTGTAATTTCGGACAGTTTGGTTTATTGTGTTTGTAAGTTTTTGTGGTATTTTATTTGTATATCGGAGAAGGACGTTAGTAGTTACTTGATACACCACGGCTTTGCTCTTTTGTCGCAGACTTATCGTGATATCGTGTACTTTATGTTTTCACTTTGTATTTTATTTGCAAAGTTCTATTAATAAAAACTAAATCAAAAAATAATTGATTTACTATTTACAAATATCTATCTTGGTATAAGTTGGGTTGTCTACCAACTTACTCTAAAAGATAGCTGAATTTCTGTAATAACCTATTTATATATATTCTGTATTTTCCTAATCCATTAGTTATTTTAGTTTTGCAACGTTTAGCAGCTACTCGAAATTCATCAGTTCGTGAATGCGTGTTATTTATTTAATTGTATAGTTTCAATCAAGTGTATTTTAATTAAGATGCCTATACTCAAAACGTTTTATTTTAGGGTAAGTGGTTTTAATTTTTTATGACGGTTCGGCGGGATGTTAAGTTTTACTGAATTCTGTATTCAGATACAAGGATCTGGGTACAGTTTTCCGTTCTGTGATTACACGTGCTGCAATTTGGTTAATTTTAAACACAGTTCCGGTCAAAATTCAAACACGTGACTATAATTGTAGATATATTGAAATCAATACAAACTCGATTTGGATTTTCATTTATGTTTATATATTTCTAGATTTATAAATTTTTCATAAATTCGGCGTGTTTATATAATGTTATGTATAAGTCACGGTCTTCAATTTCGTATTTCCAAAACTAGAAGTGTAAGCTATTTATTATATTACTCAGATTCGCAGTTCGGACTTCAATGCTTTTTTAGTGTTACAAACTTTCCTAACTTTAATTTTACATGGCATATTTACTTTATTTTACCTAATCTAATTTACTAATTTTCCTAATTGTTTGCTATTTCAACTTGAAATATATTATGTATAGGACATTTCTTAATTATTTTTCTGTTTTAAGTTTCCTAGTAATAATTATCGGTCTTTATATTTACAATTGAATTTAAGTTAAATGTGTTGTTTTCTAGTAACACGTTACAAACATAAGACTAACTTGAAATTAGTAGAATACTAACTTTAAATAATATAACCTGGAAAAGTAAAAGATCCGCCTAGATTTTATTTTCTGAATATTCAACTAAAATCCTGAACTAGCATTAAGTTTATCTATCATCATTATCATAGCACAATACTCAATTTTTTGAGAACAAACGCCTTTGTACATACGATGTGTGATTAAAAATACGGTGAATGAATTTTTATAGCAGCAACTGCTGATGCTACATCTATTTGAAGTAATAATTCCGATAGCCTGATCCTTTGAGATAGTCAATGACAACTTTGAATAAGTTGTGACTTGTCAGTCGGCTTCCAGAGCAGGAAGAGTGAGGTCGTGCTTACCGTGTGTGTTACGCATCATTGGATTTCGAACAATGCGTTAGCATCAAGTTTTTTTTAAATTGCAAAAAGTATCAAAGGAGCTCATGAAACGTTAAATTAGTGTATGGCGATAATGTTGTGGCTCTGAAGACTGTTTACAAGTATTATGAGCAATTTAAAAGCAGAAATGAGTTGGTTGAAGACGAGCAACGATCGAGTCGTCCTTCGACCCTAAAAACCGACAAAGACGTAACAGGCGACTGACTATTCGAGAGCTTGTCGAAACGATATACGAAGAAAGCGACCAGAAAAATGGGCCAATGGGCCATCACGAAAATGCGCGCTTCTGATCCGCCAGTTTTTGGCCGAAAAAAGGTTCCGATCAGTCCAACTTACTCTCCAGATTTAGTACCATGCGTCTTCTTGCACTTCCCAAAACACCATTCCCGACATTGAAAGGGCCACGATGGAGCAGCTAAAGGTCGTGCCGAAAGAAATCTTTCAGAATTGCTTCAAATCATAGAAATGAGTCTGTCGAAGACAAGCAATGGTAGTGACGTCCTTCAAGCTCAAAAACAGACAAATACGTGCAAAAAGATTTTACAACGGCGTACTACAACTTTGCGAAACGATGTACGGAGAAAGAAACCTGAAAAATGGCTTTCTTCTTCAATACGACAATCCGCCGTGCTCTACCTTGCTTCCCATCCACCAGTATTTGGCCGAAAAAAAGGTTCTGTCTATTCACATCCACCTTGAATCTCCAGATTTAGCACCATACGACTTCTAGCCCTTCCTAAGAATAAAAACCGCGCTAAAAAGAAACGTTTTGACACCATTCCCCACATTGAGAGGGCTACGACGGAGTAGCTGAAGGCCCTTCCGAAAGAAGCTTTCCAGAAATGCTTTCAATCATGGAATCAACGTTGGAATAAGTGCATTGCTAGCCAAGGAGAGTACTCTGGAGGAGATTAATTCAAATTTGATGTAAGCTTATAACTTTGTTCGTAATAAATTAATTCACCGTATTTTTTGTTCAGAATTCAGTATCGGCATCTCAGCAAGGCTACAAAAGGAGAAAGTAGATGTTAGCTTGTTCTCTTTTAAGTAAATTCTTGAGCAGCGGTTCTAGAAATTTGAAGCTTTAGGGTTGTATAATTATAAGAATTTTGTGCCATAAAATATGAGATTTTGGCAACTTTGCCATAAATAAATAGTTTCCCAACACATGGCTTTGAAATACGCTACTGTTACGTCCACACCAATTGTGCGTTGCCGCGGGAGCATTTACACGCTCATGAACATAGCACCTAACTTTCAGGTCGTTTACAATGCGTACAACTGCATTCAATAGCGTGTGTTAATAATTTATACATAATACATGGAATGGACGCGAAACTTAAACGATGCGTATAATACAGATATTTGTGTGTAACCTTGTTTTGTATCAGTTACTAACAATTTAGTATGTAATTTGATGTGATTGATTGTTTCAATATTTAAGAGATTTAATAGTTGACAGGCTGACCTTGATATGTTTGGACGAAAACGGATTAAATGGAAATCGGGCTTATAAAGACAACTTTCGTGGCTCTTATTGAGTTTACAGATATTTACGAGTCAAGTACGTTTTAATTCATTTGAAAACAGTCGATAAGGTCTGTAAGACCCTGTTTGTTACCTGAAGAAAATAGAAATTGTTTGTGTTGCGAAAATGTTTATTGCCCTCATGACTTAGCCGAACTTAGAGGTGTTACAGGGCCTATAAGTAATTTTGTACATATTCGCAGCCTACTAAATGAATATATTCACGATAATTTTATTTAACCAGAATGTGCTAACTTATACTGAAACTACTCTATACACAATTTACGGATGTTGTTGAATTTTGCTTTGCTGCAACGGTAGTTTGATACTTGCCAGTACATATAACTAAAACTAAAAATTTTACCGACATATCGTTGCACAATACAGCTGGTAATACCTACTTTAAATGTCGGCACAGAAACCTAAAGTCTTACACTTCCTGATAATCGTTTAAGCCGTTTCACACAATAGGCAGTTGTTAACAAGCCATGCGTAAGTAAACGATCATTAGTTAGCAAAACATTTCTATTGTCACCTTTTGTGTTAACAATGGAGTCTTAAGTACACCCCTAGAATGTAACCACCGAAAATTTGTTGTATCATAGAATGTGATGTAGCTTCTTAACATACAATTTGCATTTGCTGCCCCATGTCGG
>JAHWXV010190651.1:0-14389 GCA_024586415.1 Phrixothrix hirtus | reverse complement strand
AAGATAGTTTTGAGCGCTAGCATTGCATTCCTAACTGCAGAAGGACGGAGGAAAGTTTGATACCATCCGTTATAAAATAAAAATCTATGTAAAATATGAATAATAGACTGACTGAATGATGAATGACTGAATAATTTATTAAGTGGGCACGTGCCCTTGTACCCATTAGAACGAGCCGCCACTGGTCACAACTAAGTTTACGTAGAATAGTGTCCTCTTTTGAATCTTAAAGATTGTTTCAAAATTTTCTTGATTTGTAAATCCCCAAAAAAATAATATTGTATTAGTGATTCGAAGTATGCATGATACGCAGTTGTGCTTGTGATTAAACTTAACTCTTTAGAGATTACTTTTATAGTATAGTAATCTGAACTTAATTTATCCCGTAAGTGATTTATATGTGAATTCCATTTAAGCGACCGGTTTATAATTAAACCAAGAAATCTAATTTCGCTGAAGAAATCTATGTTTTGGTCATTGATTGCAATATTAAATAAATAAACAAAGTTTTCTGTGGTACCAATACAGCACATAGTTGTATGTAGATCGTTACGCCCGGATTGCAATTAATTTTTACGCGAAAATTCGTAAAATTCTTTTGAATTATGTATTCATTAATGGCCCATGTACGCGTGTGTCAAATAATGCTGGATGCCCTGTATATTCTAAATATTCAATAATTTAGCTGCAAGTGTTTTCTAAATTAATTGCTGAAAATTGGTAGTAATTAAATCTTAATATTTAATTTGTATAAACACCAATATTTTGCAAATTTATTTTTGCTTCTTTAGAGTAACCAGAACTATCTAATTAACGTCCAGTAAGTTAAAGCAAAATAACAAGGCTATTTTTATAGATGCCTATTAGGTTATAACAAAAAGCTTTAAAATCTGCAAGACAAAATATTGATCACAATACAGCTTGTCCGGGATATAAAGGACATTATCTAACACATACGTAACCGGACCATTAGGTAACATACATTAGTAAAAGAACTTAATGTAACTCAAAAATTTTTTTTATAAATTTTCGTGGAAGTAGTAATCACAAATCCGGATCTGGAATGATCTATATTCGATCATGTGTTAGTATTTAAACCACAAAAAAATTTGTTTATCTATTTAGTATCATACTACTGAACTCGTAATAGGTTTGTTTTACTGCGTATGAATGAAATTAGCTGTGCAAATATATTCTTCTAGTAATAATTTGAAGATATTTTTTTAAAATTATGTATTTCAAATTGTATATTGTGCTATAAATGTATTAAATAATTAATTCTTAGATTGTTGTTTTTATTATTTTCTCTTACCTATATGAAATATAATATAGAGAAAGTATTGTTTTCGTCTAAAATTTTTGATGTCGAAATTTTAGTGGAAATCCACGTTTGGGGTCCCCTGAGCACGAAAATCATGTTTTTAAAAATTCATTTGCCTGTGCGCGCGCGCGCGTGTGTGTGCTTGCGTGCGTGGGCGAGCGCGGGCGCGTGCCAGTGCGCATCTGCGCGTGTGTGAACAGGATATCTCGAAAACAAAAAATCTTAGATAAACAAAATTTTATATTTAGGTTTATATCCATCCTCGCACGCGGCTGCATCAATTCATTAGAATCCAATAACCGGAAGTGCCACTTTACTCTTGCGATTTTTTGGTTTTTGAGATTTTCTCGAAATCGGCTATAATAATTTTTTTTAAATTTTGCATTTAAATTTTTTATCTTCTACACATGGGATGTCAAGAATTTAGTTAAAATCTTATGACCGGAAGTGCCACTTTACTGTTGTTTTTTTGGTTTTTCGAGATTTTCTCGAAATCGGCTCTAACGATTTTTTTTAAATTCTATCTTCTGCACATGAGACGTCTAGAATTTAGTTAAAATATAATGACCGAAAGTGCTGCTTAATTCTTGCGATTATTAAGTTTTTTGCGATTTTCTCGAAAACTTTTTTAACAATTTTTAGAAACTTGCTACGGTTCTTATGTCTTTGACATCCATTTCTGTGAACCTAGAGCTTTTTTGAAGAAATGCGTTGAAGTGAGTTCTCAAGGATAATCTCTGGAGTTAAGCAGGGGTTTGGTGTCCAGTAACTTGGACGGGTGTCTGTTTCAATTATCTTATCAAAAATAAATGTAAATAATAATTTATTAATTTGTGGACACTATTTCCATATCTATGTGCGCAAGAGAAAGTTGTGTGTTGTCTCACACTAGATTTTTTGTGGTTTTGGTTTAATAATAATCATAAGTAAATTTAGTTAAAGTAAGAAGAAATATTTTATAAATATTCAAAATGCGAATAAGTATTACACATTTTTAATTATTACTTGTTTTATGGTGTCATTTCTATATGATATTTAATTTACGAAGTAACTATGAATAGATAACTGTTCAATTGTTACTGAATAAAAGCTTTTTATTCTTTATTGATATTTCAACTTAGTCCATAAATTTCCAAATGTCTTATTTTAAATACGCCGAGAAGGGTTTGTAACCTAAAATGTTCGTGACTTTAATAATTTTAAATAACACCTAAAATAAATAACAATTAAAAATTTGAAATACCTATTCACATTTTGAAAATTTATAAAACCTTTCTTGGTACATTAACTAAATTTACTCATCATTATCAGTTATAAAAGAAGAACTTATTGTGAAATTTTATGTCATAGCTATGAAAATAAACCTTGATATAAACGCGGAGTACCTGCGGATCTTCACGTTTATTTATTCGTACATTAAAGTAATATCTATAAATTCGTGTTTTGTACTCGTATAATGCACACACGTGAAAGTATTGATGCGGAATCATGTTCTTTTGTGTACTTATTCGTAGCGGTGAATCTACCTATAGGTACAGTCGGCCAGTTATTTCCTAATCCAATGCAGGAGACCAAGTTAAAAAGCAGGGGCAGGCTGAAAACTTTAATTGCAAATATTCCAAAAACTGTGCAATTTAGGCACATAGTTTATAAACGTTTTTTGTGACGCACATTGGGATGTATCTGCTGTTAAAGTAATGCTTCTTGTTAGACACAGTAAATAACAATTAAATAACTGCGTTGTTCTCACATTAGAAATCTAAATAATCTAACCTTTATTTTAAATTTCTAAAAATTTTACTGTAATATAAAGTAACCTAACGTAATACTAAGTTTTAAACTAAAGTTTCTCAGACTAAAAAAATAAAATTTTTTACAAATTTCGTAGTGTTCCGTTATAAATAAATCGCGGGTGAATATAAAATTTATGTAGAAAGAAAACTTTGAAGTAATAGGATGTAAAATGGAATTATGCAAAATCATTTTACGAAGAAATTCTTGGGGTAAAGTAAAACAAAAATACCTCAAAGGACGCCTTCAAAGATTGGTACAATTTGTTGAAGTTATAAAAAAAAACAACCGGGGTTGAAGTTCTATGAAAAAACTGCGATTATAATAGAAATTAAATGTTTGCCATCTCAAGCACGAAACCGCGAATTTGAAATTTGGAACATACCGATTGGATAAGAAAATATCGGAGAGGGACGCCGAATGTTATAAAAAGTTAGAACACGCAAGGGACGTCATCTTTTCTTGGCACAGATCTACGGTGTTGTAGAAATCAGGCGTAGAACGCTTGATTAGACCTGTTGAGGTTAAAAATGTAAATTCCACCTTAACTTGTGTCACGAATTAAACCTAAGTACGAAAAGGTAATCGTGTCATTAAAAAGCCCTGGAATTCTATAGCCAACGTAACAGCTAATTTTCCTAAGTTAAAACAGGAAATTAAATCCAACATTCAAACACGCAACTTTACAAAAATACGGTGAATTTTGAATGGAAAATTGAAAGTGAAGTAAATGCTTTTAAAACAGCCTACCTTGAACCCAAATTACCAGAAGGAAATTTAATTATCTAACTTGCCACGGGTTCATTGGCCGTTTCAAGTATTCTGTCAAAGAAATATCTACTAGAGACCAAATTGTCGATAATTACTAACGGCGGTTGTGGCGTTACTAAGTACCGCAACTCTACGTATCCTTGGTCACGTCAGAATGTTATTTATTTTCTCGTTGTGTTAGAAACAAAGCTTTCCTAGTTATATGTTTCCCTAATTGACGACGGATAAATTCGTACGTTTAAAAGGGATAGGTAAAAGATTATTTACAATTACCTTTCATTAATTAAGGTATACTTTTATAGCGGTTTGGTTCGGGTGCAGAACATTTAGTTTGATGCGTCAGATTTGGCTTAACAAATGATATTTAGTTTATACGTCGAGAGAGGAAATACTATTCAACCCTAGATTTGGCAGTCATTGTCAGTTAGCCTCTATGATCGTTCTTGTAGTAAAGATACTCGGATCCGCTGAAACCTGGACACCAAGAAAAACCCATTTTACTAGTCAGTAATCCTGCTGTCAAGGTTTACCCTAAATTTTATTTTTATTGGCATAAGCGTTCGACACCCGTTGAAATTATTAGAGCAATGTCCCATTTAGTGCTTATTAAGAAGGCGGTTTATAATCAAATAGTGTTACTCGACAATCTTGAAGTAAGGAGATTAGATCTATCATTGGGAATTGCGAACGTTAGTTGTGCAGAATCTGTTTATTTCGAAACCATCATACTGGTTATTAGCATCAGCCATTAGGAACCTAGTTTTAGTAAGTAAGAACGTTTTTAACGAGGCCAATTAAATCCAGCTAAGAAGGATTGTGGTACTACCGACATTTATATTAATCATAGGACTATTAATGGTGTAGTTTTGATAGCAATTGCAATTTTTTCGGTAAACTAATATTTAAAAGTTAAACATATTTATGGGACCCTAACTTTGGCCAAAATAAATCGCAAATTTCATATCTAGATTTAGTCACGGATAAACTGGCTATGTAAGCATTACACTGTTTTGAATTTGCTGTAAACTTTAATTGCGGAGGTACTTCTACCGAGGTTTACAACATGGGAGTATTAACAGATTACGATATTACTAAATTGGGTAGATCACGTATACAGTTGCAATTGTATCATTAGACCACGTCTACCCTTGTTTTGTAACCTTACCATAACTATTGACATCCTTACTTCTGGTCCCAGATAGAATTAGCTCCGAACCATCGAAACCTGTAATACACATATTGTTTATATTTGAGTATCAATCTATACCTGTAATACACATATATTTAAATTTGAGTATCGAACTTTCGAGAACTATGGAACCCAATAAACTTGTATAAATTATAATTCCTTGTTTGCTCTGATACATTATTTTACAGCCGATCTACCATTGACCGTTCGTATTCTTTCGATCTTAAGAGCACGAGATACATACGCGAAGTATAAGAACGTGGCGTTAAACTCTACCAATTCCGACTTTTGGCTATTCCCTCCTGAGTTCCTTACTCTCGAGATAGCTCTTGTGACCACCACCCCAGTAACACCCCTTAGTACACCCCACAACCCGACTACTGAATTGCAGCTACTGGCAGAATTCTTATGTGTCGAGTGTGGCGGCGGATTGGGCCCTTTGGTTGTCGCGCAAGTGAAAAACTTGGGAGACAATACAAACACGCAAGTTAAACTGTAAGTGTATTTTAAACAATCGTCTTATAAACTATAATAAACAAATAAACTCAAAGTGTTTCATGATTGATATTTAAATAACTTAAATTTGTTTTAATTTTAAGGAACAATTTAAAAGATTCAGAAGTTCTTTATCGATGTAAACAATACCTTTGTTGTCCATGTTTACAATCTGTCTGAACGGATTTGTATCGAGAAGTAACTGATGGGTCTTAGTAAATATTAACTTCAGGAATTTATTGCATTACTTTTAAATGAAATTTTTTTGAATTGAAATTTATTTATTGATTTTTTTAAATAAATGTGTTTCTTACTTGGTGTAATTAAATAAATCGTTAATCATATAAATTTGGTGAGATCAATATAAGGTCTGACGTAAATATTTGAAAATAAATATTATGTTAATTTCTCTTTAGGTACAATACGGAACGTGTTGATAAATTCAATACAGTTTCAAAATAGTTTGACTATCTCATTCTAAAACTAAAAAATTACGTAAATTAAAGACGTAGTGAAGTAATTTATTAAAATTTCTCAACACTACCATGAGTTAGACAACACCCTTATATCCCAGGCACCCTGTTTATTTGCCTCCATAACTTTCAACCCCCATATTTTCCTATCATGGACTTACAGGCAGATAGAGAGAAATATTTCGATTTTTTAACTAAACAACCACTGTATTAAGTGTCATCAAAATAGGTACGGTACGCATGTGAAAAGGTAAAGATATCTACGCACAGCTATTATATTTAAATAATGTGAGATTAGATATTTCTAGTTTGATATCACCTGACATATTTATAAATCGTTTCTTCTTGCAGGTAAGGACTAAATTATATTATTCTAATTATCACATCTATATGTTAGTATACTGTAAATACTAAAGTATTTGTTTTGATTAAACTCCTTTGTTTTGTTTTATTTGAAGCTAGATAAATTCAATTGATCTATAAGTTGCTTTTACAAATAATTTTTACTTTCTTTTAAATATATGAAATATAGTATAGAGGAAGTATTGTTTTCGTCCAAAATTTTCGACGTCGAAATTTTAGTGGAAATATACGTTTTCGGGTCTTCTGAGTCCAAAAATCATGTTTTTAACAATTGGTCTGTCTGTTTGGGCGTGTCTGTGTGGGTGTGTGTGTGTGTGTGTGTGTGTGTGTATGTATGTGTGTGTGTGTGTGTGTGTGTGTTTGTGTGTGTGTGTGTGTGTGTTTGTGTGTGTTTGTGTGTGTGTGTGTGTATGTGTACGTGTAGGTGTGTGTGTGGGTGTGCGTGTGGGTGTGCGTGTGGGTGTGCGTGTGGGTGTGCGTGTGGGTGTGCGTGTGCGTGTGCGTGTGCGTGCGGGTTCAGGAGCGCATGCACGTGTACGTGTGCCGGTGTATGTTCACGTGCATGCTCACGCGCGCGCGTACGTGCGCGCGTGCTTGCTCGCGTACGTGAATGCGTGTGTGAATACGTGGGTGCGTGAGTGCGTGAGCGCGTGCGTGCGTGTGTGCGTGCGTGCGTGTGTGCGTTCGTGCATTCGTGCGTGCATTCTAGCGTGCGTGCATGCGTGCTAGCGTTAGTGGGTGCGTGCGTGCGTGCGTACGTGCGTGTGTGCTTGCATGTGTGCGTGCCTGAGCGCATGAGTGCGAACGTGCGTGCGTCGCGCGTGCGCGCGCGTGTGTGAATAAAATATCTCGAAAACGAAAAGACGTAAATAAAGAAAATTTTATATTTGAGTTTGTATCCATTCTGGCACGCAACCGCAACAGTTTCATTAAAATTCAATAACAAGAAGTGCCACTTTACGCTTGCCATTTTTTGGTTTTTCGTGATTTTCTCGAAATCGGTTGTAACAATTTTTTTAAATTTATTGTATATCTTAGACATTTAATGCCCTTTCTTATAATTGAGAATATTTCTCAGAAAAATCTCCGTAAAATGAGTAACCGGAAGTAGTCTTACCATTAACTGTGAATAAAATAACTATGAAACTGAAAGTCTAAAATAAATGAAACTTTTTATATGAGATCCTAACTGTCTTTCTATGCTAAATCAAGAATTGTGTTTGAATCGAATAACCTGAAGTACAACTTTATTTTTGTTATTTTTAGATATTTTCCAAATTTCCTGTTTTTTGCGATTTTCTCAAAATCGGCTGTAACAATTTTTTTAAAACTTATTGAATTTCTCAGGCATATAATGACCTTTCATATAGTTTAGGCCGTTTCTCAGAAACTTTTCCTTTAATTGAGTAACCGGAAGTACCTTCAGCGTTAACTCAAAATAAAATAACTATGAAACTAAAAGTTCTAGCTGAATGAAAATTTATATTTGTAGCTGGTATGTATTGGTATGTAGTTTTTTTAATTTGGTTAAAATCGAACAACCGGAAGTTCGACTTTATTTCTGTCATTTTTAGAAATTTTCCGAATTTTCGTTTTTCGCGATTTTCTTGAAATGAGCTTTAACGATATTTTTAAAACTTAGTAATTTTTTGGTTACTTCATTCCGTTTTATATGAATCAAGCTGTATCTCTAATAGATTTTCGAAAAGCGTGCAACCGGAAGTACTTAGTGTATTAATTGCGAAGAACATATCTCAAAAACCAAATAATATATATGAATGAAATTGTATATTTAAGTTTTTTATCTTCTGCACATAGGACGTTAAGAATTTAGGTAAAATCGAATGACCGGAAGTGCCACTTTATTCTTGCGATTTTTAAGGTTTTTTGCGATTTTCTCGAAAACTGCTATAACTTTTATTTTTAAATGTGCTACGGTTATTATGTATTTAATACCCCATTACCTGAATTTAACCGTTTTTCTGATAAAATGCGCTGAAGCAATTTATCAGAGAAAATTTCTGGAGTTAAGCAACCTTTCACCTGTCTAGTAACTTAGATGGGTGTCCGTTACAATTATTGTTTCCAAAATAAACGTAGACAATAATCTAATCGTTTATGGACACTATTGGCATATCTATGTGCGTAAGAGAAAGCCGTGTATTGTCTCACACCAGATTTTTAATGCAAAAATGTTTTATGCATTTATACCGGTAGATCTTAGAACGGGAAATTGCGTTTTTTAACTTTAATAACTTAAAAGGTACAATTTTACACATATTGTGGCACAATCTGTAACAACTCTTTAGCTTTCACCTGTACCATTTTAATGAAAGAAAGCACATAATTCTCTAGCGAGAAAGGCCAAATACTTCCTAAATTCTGTCTCGTAAATGCTATTTTAAAGCAAATTCTACAAGAAGAAACACCTTTCATATGTTTTGCTTCGATTCTGAACTTTATAGTAAGAGAGCTTACAAAATGTATAAATAACCAATATAAAGTAAAGTTAGGTTTAGTAGCAATGTAAGTTAACTGCTAAAGTAGTTAAAAATGTTCAGTATTAATATAATTACAATACATGTTTAGATAAGTGAGTAGAAATTTAAATGTTATCATTATTTACAAAGATTTTTAACGATTGTTTACCTGTAAAAACAAAACTAAATTATCTATGTTAAATATCTAATTAACCAATAAGGGCGGAGTTAGTTACAAATAGCGCGATTGAAATTAGGTGAAAAATATGGATGGGTATCCATTAATTAAATTATACAGGTAGTTGCCTAACAAGACAAATGTCTAAATACTATATTAATTAAAAAATATTGATAGGTATATCAAAATTTGTAGGGTTATTTATTAAGCTGCGTTATTAGATTATAAAAGAATTCGATTTTGTAAAATGTGTTTTTTTTTATTATCTACATTATTTTTATTCAAAATGGCTTTTAGTAATAAGAATATACCTAAGTATTTACCCAAAAGGCAACATAGATAATGGTAAACATTTCATCGGCATAGACATAATACTTTATTGTTGTTTTAGGCATCTCCAGTTTGCTTTTCTATTTGTTTGTTGCTCTCTCCTCAACAAATCGTAGGTCTCATATTGTTTTAGTCTTCAATATTATTCCGCACTCATTTCGTTTTATTGATAGCGCGTAAATTGGGATTTTCGTGAGTAGTACTCATTATAGCTTTTACTAATGTTTTTACTAATTTCATTAGGCTTATCACAACATGTTTCAATAACCGCAATTTTTAGCTACTCTATGGACTTCATTGCAACTAATAATAAACCTAAAATACGAGTATAACTAATACCGTTCACTTTATTATGCTCAATACTTTGTAAGTGGAACATCTACATATATTCGGGCAATACAAATTTAGAATTGAGTAGAATTAAGTTTTATTATTTTTCAATACTCAATATATGGAATTTCGGATATTCTATTTTTATATTAATTAGTACAACTTTTGCTCATTTATTTTGATTAATAAATGAATTCCAAAGGATGGCTTGAGGACAATTAAGGTTTAACGAAGTAAATATGCTATTTAAACCACTAATAAGAGCATCTGACAATAATTTGTTGGAGAAGTTCAGTTTCAGAATGAATTTCGGTATTGATTTACAATTCTGTAAAATGTAATAAGTGACGGGATTTACAAACTATATGTATATAATTTCCTTGTGCATGAGGCATATTAAATAGTATAGATATATCTTTCGTACTTTTACTAGAATAAGAGCGAATTATTTGTGATATTTTTATTTTTAAAATTGCCTAGAACAGTTTCAGCTTTACATAAGGCAATAAATATGATGAAAGGGACTATAGTGAGCTTGCCGCTAGGGTTAATCAAGGCATCAAAGGCAGCACTTCACGACGTTCCTGTTCACCGTCAATACAACAAAAAATACCGAATTTAATGTTGATACCGATATTGCTATGAAATTGGCGGTATAATTTTATAAAACCTACCTGGATTTATTTGATAGCTATAAGAAACAGGAAATACGCATGCGAAATGAATATCAATCGGCGTTTTCTCAAAAAAAATGCACAAAGATAAAAAGGTATAATTACTGATGCGGTGATTGATTCCTAAAATGGAGTCGTGATACTTCCATTAGATTTTAGTTATACGAGCTAGTATTTAAATGTTCCTAGATTGATGCGATAAAAATTCCAAAGCTTATCTCTATGGTACACTGTTACCGTCACCTTCAAAGTAGTCTCCCGTCGCACCGCAAGTATTCACCGATTCCAGCGTTTTTTGATACTGTCCAAAGATTTTCTGGAAGTCTGCCTCTGTGAACGAGTCAAGCACTGTTTGCGATTCTGCTTGAATTTTTTCAATTGCATAAAATCTTCGGCTTTTCAATTGCAATTTTATTTTGGGGAAGAGATCGAAGTCGTACGGTGCTAAATTAGGCGAATAGGGTGGGTGGGGAACGGTAGTCATCGAATTTTTTTTCCAAAATTGACCGCGTGTAGAAAGAACTGTGCGACGGCGCACTGTCGTGATGCAATGCAAAATTTTTTGTCATTTTAAAGTTCAGGTCTTTTCGTCTGATGCTTTAGCGAAGCGGCCTCAAAACATTGCAGTACAATCTGGAATTAAGTTTTACACCTGGTGGTATGAATTCTCGGTGCACAGTGCCCTTCGTATCAAAACAAACAATGATCTTGCTCTTGACATTGCTTTTCACTTGCGCATTTCTTCGGTCTTGGTGAACTGGGCTTTTCAACTGGCTTGGCTGTTGCTTGGTTTCTGGGCCATATCCATAAATCCAACCATCATCACTTGTTGTGATTCTAGACAAAAAGTTAGTATCTTCCGAAGCAAGTTGTTTCAGCTCAGTTCACGCATCAGTTCGTTGCTGCCTTTAATCGATTGTCAAGAGTTTTGGGACAAATTTTGCGGTGTGGTGCACTCTCAGTTCCTCGCTCAGAATGCGCTGGTACGTTCCATAGCTTAACAAAAATTTAGCGGCAATATTTTCAACAGTCCGACAACGGTCTTCACGAACACATTCTGGCATGGTGGCCTTCGAATATCTTCCAGATCTTTTGTAAACTCCAAGCTCCATTCTACCTGCTTTAAATCGGACATACCAATCAAAAACAGAATCAAAAGTACACCAATTGACGTGTCGACAGATATATTCGTCAAGCACATGTTGTCAGGTATTTTTAATTTAACACGCTGGTTTAATAATTATAGATAATTCTATAATTGCAGAAATTGCACCAAAAATTAACACATCTGGCCTACAATGGAGCCACCGCTTCTCTCCGTTTTGAGCCACATCTGAAAGACCTCAATTTAACGTACCTGAAATATACTTTCTAAATCTATTTATAAAACAACAAAATATTTTAACTTCAACATTTGGAAATTTAAATATTAGTTTGAAATTTAAAGTAAATGAAATGAAATCAAACGTTTAACCGCAAATAATAGTTAAATAAGGTTAATTGAAGTGCGACAAATGTAGCATCTGGTATACGAGGCGTAACCAATAAATAAAAATCTTTATTCGACTTTCAAATTTAATAAATGATTTCATACATTAAAAAACATCGTATAGGTGTAAAATGTATGCAACAATAGAAAAGCCACATTTGAGGACATCTATGTCATTTATATATCAATAGCCGATTAGCAACTTATGTAGGCGGTGCTTAAATATTTATTATAGTTATGTGTAAATGGCAATTTTACAGTTATAGAAATGTTATGAGTAAGTTTTTACCATCTTCGGCGAGTTTTACTTTCTAAATTTAAGAATTGTCCATGCCACGTATCAACCCAATTTAAAATTGAATAATTGTTAGAAGTTTTATTTTACTAAATACTTAAAATAATTCACGAATATAAAAATAAAGAGGTTTGCTTATAAAAACTATTGTAGCTTCTCAAACTATTTTAAAACCCAACATTTGCATGTAGTTAATTAGTATGTACAACGCACACTTCATACATATGAAAATATAAATAAAAGGACTAAAATAAATGATTAATTTAAAAAAAATTTAGAGAAATTTATTGATTTATTCAAATAAGTACCAGTAATAATTAATATAGTTTATATTGTCAATTATAAAGTATTTATGTATTTATTTATTCCAATGTAAATGAATGCGTTATGGGTGTATCTTGTAGTCGTGTGCATAATTAGAATTAGTATTTTACTTTCAACAGGATATATTAAGAAATTGTGAATGTATTTTATTTTTAGAGCCCTTAATGTTGATTGTTGGTGTCGTTTTTCTAACAACCCTATTAATATTCTGTGCAGTTGTGAGGAAAGGCATGTGTTTAAAAATATTTGTTGGTTTACGAAAATATATATTTAATTGAACTATCTTGAAAAATTGGTGAAATCAAATCTTCGTAAAAAATTGAGCATTTGTTATCAACTATACAGATTTATTAAAAACGTGTGAAATTATTGTGCAGTATTTACATTTCGCTACTTCACATGAATATTAAAGAGTTGTCCGTAAATGTTTAAACCGACTCTGATTAAAAGCCCAGTATTGAGAAATGTGAATCCATTTGACTGACAGGGTAATCTTTCAATGACATTGGCCTGCATCTTTAATAAATGAGCTGCGATCACCCAATGCAAATATGTGTAAATGTGCCCGCGTGAATAAAGAAAATCCCCTATATGTCCACTGAGTGGACAATCAAACCGTTGCGCCCTATCGCGCACCCTACATTAATTATATTTGATTTGTTGTAAAATATTATACATATACTGTTTTCATATTTAAAAACTAGAGACAAATTGTTGCATGTAATAAAAAGCTTGACTCATTTTTAATGCGATTTACTTAGAAAGCAGTATTTTTTATAAGAAAAATTACAGCATTGTAGGTAAATGTTATGATATATTACAGATTTATGATAAAAATTTTTATGAAATATTATTGTTATAATAATGAAGCTACGAAATAATACCCTTTATTTTGTGACTTAATTAGTTCATTTATCTTACAAATTGTAAATATCACATTTTATGATTTTATATAGCAGTCATTAGTTTCTGAATGCACTATTTGAAGTAAATGATTTGGAAAAGATAAATACATAGTAGGTTGAATTTGAGCTTGAAAAATTTATTTCAATAGGAACACGTTAATATTCCTTTTTATTCAACAAAAATGGATTTTTTTTATGTTACACTTACTCTATGGGTAACCGTATAATTTTTGAATCCTTTTTCAATAGTATACGTAAAGATCATGTTGAAATTAGTAATTTTAATAATATATATAATTGAAATAGATTCTTTCATTTGTAACGATTTTTATCGTTAAAGCATTTTGTCACGTACATTTAATTCTATTTGTCATATTTAGTATTCTAAATTGCATTTATAACCAATTTCAATAATAAATTACAGATTTTTAAACTATATTTAACGTTTTTCAATTGTAAACGTCACGTGCTCTTGAGATAGCACTAATTTCCATGCGCAAAAATTACGTGCTTCGAGTTTAGTTGCTTATACGCATACCCATAACACTATAGTCCCCGCATTGACTTCACTATAGGTGTAATGGATCAAAAATTTTGGAATCTCGCTTTGATGTTTTGGGATCCCGGCCAGCTTGGTCTGAAAAGAATTTTAAGCACATATTAACTTTTTAAAATCCGCGATGGCCATGACAATTGAGAAAAAATCAATTTATGTTGGGGTAACGTGCCATTTTGGTCAATAATACGGCGAAATGTTATTAAGAAACATTGTTCAGAATATAAAATTATGTCCATATGGAAAATTTCACAAATATCGGATCACTTTGACTAAATCAGTATTTGATTTGTATTCTTGCATTGTAACTACAGAAACAAGTATTCTGTATAAAAAAATCTGGTGTGAAACAACACACGACTTTCTCTTACGCACATATGCCACATATGCCAATAGTGTCCACAAATCATTAGACTATTGCCTAC
>JAHWXV010190602.1:0-11105 GCA_024586415.1 Phrixothrix hirtus | reverse complement strand
AGAACTCACGAGCCGCCACTGAATTGCGTATCATCTACGTATGCCTGCACTTTACAAAATTTTAATGAGTCGAAAGTACTATATGTGTAAATAATAAATAGAAGTGGGCCAAGTATAAACCCCTGCGGTATTTCAGATTGTACCGCAAACGAATTAGAGTATTGATCATTAACTTTAATGGTAATATTTCTATTGTACAGGTAAGACCTAAGTAGCTTAACGGCGGCATAGTCGAATCCGTAGAATTTAAGTTTAGCACACATAAGATTATGATTAACAGTATCAAACGCTCTTGTAAAATCTTTGATAATTGAAAGCGTTTTGAATTTTTTTGGTATACGTAGTAAAGTATATTGATGCATTTTTCATAATGTTCAATTGATTATTTAAGATAAAAACTATTTAAAGTCAAAATTTTCTTACCGCGTAATATTTTAAGTGTTCATAGGCAGGCATACTTTAATTTATTACGATTTGTTATTAATTTTAACTACGTACGCCAATGATAGAATAGTAAACACAAATTTGACGTTTCTAATAGCGAGTTCGACTTGCTGTATTCTTTATTAGTTGGCTTATACACTTGATGGAGTTACATTAAGAAATAATCAACCGTTAAAATTATTGGAAATTAGTGTCCATTTGAAGATAAATAGTTTAACATGTTCTCTGAAGTACCTATATTTCTTATTTTACAGGTAAAGTAAATCCGCAGTTAGTTTAAGAGAATCGCTAAAGCATCTTAAATTTGATGTAGAAAATTTCTTAACTTAAAAAAAAACTTAAAGTTCAATTTTGAATGGTAGTATTAAATCTACTAGAGTGTGATTTTATTATGTTATAAATGTTATAAATTTTGATCAAGAATATGCAATAAGTTTAATTAAAAAGCTTTTACATAATTATTTTAATGAAATGTTGCATATGTTGTGTGAAAATAATGTTTAATCTAAAATAAAACACTAATAAAATATTATATATTGTATTTTATAATTATAAAAATTTGTCATCACTTAAAATTGGCGAAGACATATTTGTAATAGCACAAATTACTATAAAAATGTTATTAAGTTTATGAATTAGCGACACGGGAAATTGTTTAGAAAAAAATTAAGTACTTCAATGAGCTGATTTATGAACCCCGGCTCTTGCAATTTCAGCATTTTTCTTGGGATCTTACGAAAATTGATGTTCCAAAAATAGCGAACCCGTAAGCTTAATATAATACTAAGCAGTAATATTGTTTATTCGAAAAACTTTGTCCCATTTCTAACTTATCTATAAGACCATTTTGTTCAAATATAATGTTATCAAATACTCGACCACTCTATGTTTGACTAATAAACAATAATACGTTTTATAAACTTATACAACGTTTACCTCCATTTGAATGTTATTCATTTGGTAAATTTTCTTAATAATATCTGTAGTTATTGAACTATATAAAAAAAGATTTAATTGAGGTTCTATAATTTATGCTATTTGAAACGAATTTTTCTAATACGGATTGCTGTAAATTTATTAGGACGCAATAAAATAAAGAATGCATATTTTATTTTGATTACAATATGTATTCAAATTTTAAAAAATAATATTCATTATACCTGTACAACAAAATTTAATAGAACGTAATTTAATTTTTAAAGCTAAATTGTTGTTAACTACTTGAAAGTAATCAATTTGGAATGAAGTGAGTTTCATTATTGCTTATTTCTATAAAGTGGCAAATTTTAAAATTTTCACAATTTCAATGATCTCGATGTTTCACTATTAAAGATAATCACTGCAGTTAACTATAGGGACTTATTGCACATTTACATAAGCGATGCGGTAATACCGCATGCATTATTAGGGAGTTTTCTTACTAATACGCTAATTGCTCCTCTAAACATTAAAATCACGTGATACTATAAAATAGTTCCACGGTCCAAACTGGCACTAGATCGGACCACGTCGTCGATCGACGCAACCGGCGTTAACAGCGAGCGCCGATAAAACTACTAAGGTACGAGGGGGTTTAAATTTACCGACAGGAACCACTGTTAACCGTTCCGTCTCCTACTAAACAATCAGAGATCCAGTACACAATTAGGTATAGGAACGCCACTACCTCAGTCCACAGTAAGGAGTATTATCCAAGAAGCATCGACTAGCGAGACAGAGGTAGCCTCCCGCGTTTCTTTACCTGTCTACTAATAGGTTCTCTTCCTGCAAGAACAGGACCGCTCTACGGTTAAGATAATGTGACGCAGGTTCTACTCAGACCTGCTCCCAGGTTTATAAGCTTTACAGGTAATGGACTTAAAGCTAAAGCTAGCTGAAATCAAAAAAAAATAAATGAGAAACAGTTAGTCGTATAATCCACTCAAATAAAGATAAAATATCACAACCATTACGGAGTTATTTCAGACAATTTTCCATTTCCATTTCCCGCATAGTAAATCAAAATAGTACATGAACTAAATTAGGGTATACCCGTATCACCAATAAAACTGACTCAAAGTTAACCTGCCCAAATGGTTAAACACATGGGCATGCATGACGTTGGTACCACCATCGTCCTTTGACTAAATTTGACAGGTATAACTACAGCACATAAATATCCCTTAACATGACCCGGGGTGATTAATACTGAACAATAATGTTTATTACTACTACAAATTCTCCTTCGTTTCGTAGGACTAAATTATTTCCCACGGAGAAGTGACATATAGCAAGGGTAGAGGGCTGTAAATGCTACAGGCTTCAACACATGCCTGGCATAAACGTAAGAAACAGTTATCTTATTTCCTACACTTAGGAATACCCGTTATCACAGCACCCGGGAAGTTGTAGCTGTTGCGGGAGAATTAGCTCCTTAGATCCGCAGATCAAGCCAGGGGCGTCAAATGATTACCTGAGTATACCAGCGGGGCCGTCAATCCCAACTTTGGGGTAATTGCGGGCCCAAACACACACGCGCACGCACACACACATACACACACACACACACACACACACACACACACATACACATACACACATACACACATACACACATACACACATATACACATATACACATACACACACACGCACCCACACACGCACACATGCAGGCATGCACGCACACTCGCACGCACGCACGCACACACACGCACACATAGACACATGGGTTGCGCAAATTTATTTATCCATCCTTTACTCGATTGCCGAAGCAAGCTTTTCTATTCTCCTACCCTCCGAACGCGAACTCCGTTCACGGACCGCGTCGCGTCAAAATTGCTTCACTTCGTTACTTTTCGTTATTTTTATAATTTCAGTCATTTTAATAACCTCGTTGCTTCACAATTAAAAATACTCACTGTATAAAGCAAGCGTTATTAAAATAGCGCAGCATAAATACCACACCGTATGCACTAATCACATTTTCAACAACTTTCTTATGTTTTATACAACTGGGCCTAGTTTAGTTCAATTTTATATTAAATTCTGTACAATTTCAAGGTAACAGTTGTCTATATGAAATCACATATACAGGGTGATTTTAAAATCCACCGACAAACTTTACAGAAAAGCATGTCCATTAACAAGAAGGTCTCATAAAATAGAAAACTTTTTTGGAAACAATTGAAAATGTCCACTATTTGAAAAATATATATGTCTAGACACCATCCAATTTTTAGTACGTATCGCAGATAAATAAAACGTTTAATAATATCAAGTTACTGCAGCTGTATTTGTTTGTTTGTGTATTGCTAACATATCTCAATACACAATGACCTACAATTTTATTCGTTCGTATCCAAATTTTTATAAGTATCATCATTTTGATAATATTTACTTTTCGGGCCATTTTAATTTTTAGAATTATGAAAAAATTGTAAGGAAATTTTCATTGTTATAAGACATTCTTTCATTATTACGTGACTATTTTAAATTGCACTGAATGTAGGTTTTATAAACACAAAATCGAATCAATGGAACTGTATTTGCTCCATGTATTACTTCAAAATCAAATAATATTTTCCCTAACTTTCCGCAACTTGCAATTTTAGATAATATTAATACAATGAGAACTGAAGCACTTACCTTTTATACAAGATGTGTTCAAAACGCTCTCATCCATTGGCAATAGGCGATTGTGTTCTACGACGTAATGGTTGTTGCATTAGGAGGTGTATTTCGGGAGAATCACAAATTGTTCTTGTAACGTAATGTATTCGTATTGTTAATTGTTCTAGCTTATTAACAGGCACTACATAAACTAATTGTTTCATATGGCCCCATAAATAAAAATCTCAGGGATTTAAATCTAATGTTCAACTTAAAACTAAATGTAATTAAATTAATAAACACGAAAAGCTAAAAATTATTACACTTCAGTAACGAAACTTGTTCAAAAGCGTGTGGAAAAGCACAAAAATTCTGTAATTTAACATACAGTGTTTGTAAATGAATGCAAAGCTATAAATCAACTTAATATCCCCTATTTATTTATTTTACTGTTTTAGAAAAACATAACACAACTATTATGTGCTTATAGTTTATTTAACTTTTAAACAACTCTGCAGCTTTAGTTTAAAAGCGTGTTTCTTCAAAACGACAAGGAATTTTTTCTCTTGATTTAGAACTATCCCGCGTATATGGTTTGTTTGTCGGTGGGGTTTAAAATCGCCCTGTATTATATAATAATTGTATTATATGTCGGTCCCGATTAGTGTATTGGTTAGCTGCTTGCCTCTACGCCCAAGGGACGCGGGTTCAAACCTGATCGAAGTTAGTAAATTTTTCGGCGGAGTAAAATTTAGAAAACATGTCTTCTTTTCAGATGAAGAAGTAAACTAGTAGGCCCATGTCAATGCGATGTTTGGCACATTAACAATCCCTACTGGCGGTTGAACTCCTCCAGATTCTGTAAAATTCTAGTAGGCATGGCGAAATGACCATAGTAGGGAATTTCCGCAATCTAAAGTCTCAGCCACAAAACAAACAAACAACTGTAGTACCTATGTATTATTTCATTTAATTACCCGTAACTTTAAAATTTTAAACAGAATCTTGTACAAAATTTAGCTGTGTCTTAAAGCTCTTATGTATTACATAAGGCCTTTTCGGAAACTTTACCTATTTGATCGGGTTGTGACTCGGGTTAATAAAATACGTTCATAAACTTTAGGTTATTGAATAACCCCTGTTCGAAAATATCAATCCGTTTAACTCGGTTCACAACCAGGTTAACCATCGGCTAACCCTAGTCGATTGTAGGGTAAATATTTAAAACCTACAAAATAACCTCAATTTTTTCGTAGGTTGCGCGCGTAAAAGCAGAACGGTATAGTGAAAATATTTGAATACACTTTAATGTAAAATATCGCAACGCAACAAAAAAATTGACGTCATTTAATAACGGTGGTTGTCAATAAGAAACCTCAAAATAGTTTTTCGATTAATAAAATAACTTGTTCTACAACTTCACTGTTACTCTCATACTCGTTAATTATTTCATTTAGTAGTAAAGACATTACTAGTTTCTTCTTTTCAGCCATTTTATTTTAGGTTAGAAAAACATAAGTAAATTTGCGAGTATAAATTTGCGTTCGAAAACCGTAAAGTTTTAGAGTAGTTTCCAATAGAACGTGGTTAACCTGGTCACGTGATTAGGTTTTTCAGGTTATGAACTTAGTAACAGTTTTCGAAAATGCCTGTAGATGTTCATAACGTGAACAGTTTCTTTAATTATAAGTACCGGGCTATAATTAAGTTGAGTTTTTGAGAAATATTTATGTTCAGTTAATTAGTCGAATTGGAAACATTGATTCATAGAAGAATAATTCTTTTACAAACAACTTTTCGCATCTTTCGATGTGTTCGTATTGAATGAATTACTATTATCAACCGATCTCGAGTATAGAAACTGGTATAGAACGTAAATATAAATAACCATGTTTTCTTATATGAATTTTTATAGTACTTGTAGATAAAATATTTACAGAATTAAAAAATAAAATAATGAATTAGATTTCAAAACAACGATGTATTCCAAGTATTTAACTATTGCCATCTTTAATAAATACGAGATGGTTTTAATTTTCTCTAAGAGGGTATACATTTTTCCCTATAGATGGCAGTATTACATATTTTGACGTTTTAAAATTTTGCATATCCAAATATGGCCTTTTGGTTAGATCGCCAGTGTTTTGGTGATCTAGAAATTAAGTTTAGGTTTTAAATTAAATGCATTACTCGTACATTTAACTTTTATTATTTTATTTAAGTTTAATCGTTTACTACCGCCTCTAACAGAGTAAGTATATATTTTTTACCGTTGCGTCGAGGTTATGTTTTAATATATTGCAACGGTTATAATTGTAACGCCTATTAATTTAAATATTATTTTGTAGATGTCTTTTAGAGTAGTTCGAAGTTCTAAATTTCGACACGTTTATGGAACTGCTTTGAAAAGGGAGCAATGCTATGATAATATAAGGGTTAGCAAAAGTTCCTGGGATTCTACTTTTTGTACAGTAAATCCAAAATTTTTAGCTATTATTGTTGAAAGTGCTGGAGGAGGAGCTTTTATAGTTTTACCACATAAACAGGTATAGTTTTTTCCATGTTCAGTAGCAAAAATTATTTTTAATGTTTCATAACTTATCAGAATAAATTGAAGGAAATGAGTGCTCTCCAGATAAGATAAGTTTCATTACACATCCTTTTGTGTGGTTAAATTTAATTTCACGCAAATCATATTTAAAAATTGGCAACATTTCAAAGCTAAGAATATAGGTGTTTTATCTATTTATAGTGCCATTCTATGTCAACAAAATTTATTACTTCTCGTTTTTTGAAACATTAAATATGGATTTAGTATTATATACAGTTAAACTTGGTTATAACAGGAGCTCTGGAAATACAAATATTTGCACATTGTATCCGGTAAACATTCGCCAGGATATTTTTAAAAATTGACAAAACTCCAATAATTTAAAATTAATTTTATTAACTTGAAAAATACAATACAAATACTAGAAATGCTAAAATTATTTAAATTTTCTTCTGCATGTCAAATATAATTGGGAAACAAATTCAAAACTTTCAACAATAAATTCTTCTTGAAAATAAAATTTCGTTTTAAGCGAGTTTGACTATTTTATAAATTTAATTTTTTTATATTTATGTTTTAGCAATGAATACTTTAGATTTTGAAATTCATCTTTAAGATGTGATTCATTCCATATTCTTGATCAAAATAAAATTACATAAAAATATTCTTATTTTTATGAAATTTAATTTTAAATGGACTTTGTAATTAGGTCAGAATTGAAAAGCACTTATTTTCTGATGAATTTACTAAATTGTCTCTATAAAATATCGTTCATTTTAAATAGGCCGGAAGAATAGCAGCTGATCATCCCTTAGTTGGAGGTCACAAAGGTCCAGTATTGGATATTGCATTTTGTCCTCATAATGATAATGTAATAGCCAGTGGATCAGAGGATTGTGTAGTTAAAGTTTGGCATATACCAGATAGTGGACTTATTAAAACATTAACAGAACCTATAGTTGATCTTTTATACCATCAAAGAAGAGTGGGACTTGTTTTGTGGCATCCTACCGCACTTAACGTACTTTTAACAGCTGGCAGTGACAATCAAGTTGTTATATGGAACGTTGGAACTGGCGAAGTTCTTATTCATATCGATTGTCATCCAGATATTGTATATAGCGCTTGCTTTAATTGGGATGGTTCAAAGTTATTAACGACATGTAAAGACAAAAAAATACGAATTATTAATCCGAGAAATGGGGAAATAGAATCAGAGGCTGTATGTCATGAAGGTTCTAAAGCAACGAGAGCATTATTTCTTAGGCATGGTTTGGTGTTTACAACAGGCTTCTCCAAAATATCAGAGAGACAGTATAGCTTGAGAACGCCAGATGCTTTAAGTGAACCCATTGTTATGGTTGAATTAGATACTTCTAATGGTGTTATGTTTCCATTATATGATGCGGATACCAATCTTATATATTTATGTGGAAAGGGCGACTCGGTTATTAGATACTTTGAAATCACACCTGAACCACCATTTGTACATTACATTAATACCTTTCAAATGCCTGATCCACAACGAGGTATCGGAATGATGCCTAAACGAGGATGTGATGTCACTACTTGTGAAATCTCTAGGTTTTACAGATTGACCAACTCTGGATTGTGTCAGGTTAGTTACTTTAAACATTTAATAGGACTCCTTTCATTTAAAAAATATTTAAGCAATTTGAAACATTCTTGATGCTTCATCAAATTTTGTGTCTTGTGTTTTTAAACTGGTTACGTTGATGTGATTGATAAATTTTAAGTACTTTCAAAATTAATTCTTGTGTAATCTCCTATGAATAGCTTTAGCTTTGTAGTAAGTACAGCATCACGCTTAAAAAATTATCAGATGTTTAATTATAAATGACATTTAAAATAGTCCTTTTAATTGTGTAGCAATAACAAATTATTTCGGTGTTCTCACCAGAAAACAATTTTAGAGGGCCATAAACTCACAATATCAGGCCATAAGCCTGAAATAGTCCTACTTTCTTTGCAAAATCTCGCAAATTTTATAGGGTCAGTGTTATGATAAAGGGGGTTGGCGAAGCCCGCAGAAAGGCCTGGTGAGAACGCTGTATTTATATTACTTAAAATTACAAAAATTGAATTTCAGCCCGAACCTTTTACAGGTAATCACAATGACTGTACCAAGGAAATCGGAGTTATTTCAAGAAGACTTGTATCCTGACACAGTAGGTGATACATCAGCTTTAACAGCCGAAGAATGGATAGAAGGGAAAGACGTTGATCCTATTCTTATATCTTTAAAAGATGGTTATAAACCACCAGAATCAAAGACTTCTATAACTATTACGAAACGTAGGAATGTCTTAGACAAAATGCCTCCGAAAGGTGGAAAAAGTTCGAGCGGAGGTGGAACACAAGGACTTGAAATTTCTGTAAATATATATTTGTTTCAAAATCACATAGCGCTATTTCTTTGATTTTAGGATAAAACGTTACAAGAATTTGCGGATGAAATTCGTAAATTGAAGGCAATGATTGTCAAACATGAAAATAGGATTAGGGCGCTGGAAGCTGAAGTTGCTTTGAACAAAACAAATGTTGATGAGGATGGACCTGGAGGAGATGGTTTAAATGTTGCACCGCCATTAGCATCTGATGAAGTTTGACGTTTTTTTAAAGTTTATATAAAACAAAAGGCAAGTATGTTTAGTTATTTTTTTTTAGCTTTGTAATTATTTATTCTTTTATAGGTGTCTCTCTTTTATGTTACGGCTGTTGATGTGTTTCTATTTTTTTTATGTAAATTTTTATATTATTATTTGATTAATATTTATGAGTGTTTTTTATTAGACTTATTAAGTAAGTTTATACATTTTTGTAGTCATTTTCAAATTTATTATGTATTATTTATTTTTTCATTGCTTCATTGTTTGTCGTTCATTTTTATGACCTTTTGTGACGTTTTAGCTTATTTGTCTTGTGTGACGTATAGCAATTAATTATATCCCTGTGTATATATTGTATATGTGTTTAATAGATTGCATTTTCATGTTATTATGTTATATTGTTAGTATTTTTTTTAAGAATAAATTTTGAGATTTTTGTTTTTATTTTATTGCATGTTGATTTTAATTTTGCTTTTGTTTGGTGTATGTATGATTTCATTTATAAAAAAAATTAGGAAAATGTTTAAAAAAGTTTAATCAAAAAGCTTTGTTACCTTACATGTGTAAATTTATAATTTTTCAAGTGGATATCTATTGAGGGGTTGACAACCACAGAAAAATATTTAAAAAATCCTTAGAAATTACAGTATAATTCTGTTATAATGAATTTTGAAATCGCAAAAAAAATTTTCTACAAACTAAATTAAAACCGAGTACAGATTTGTTTAGAATCATGTGCAAATAATTTCTCTTTGGTGTACTTTGTGTTGCATCAATGAGCGGAAGAGTAAGTTTGTCACTTATTTAAATGCAGAGAAATGAAGTATAAAATTGACTGCAAGTGAAAAATATATGAGCTACTGAAGGTTAATTACCAAAAATTCAGTAAAATTTCTATAAATATGCAATACGAAGCATGCCAAAATGAAATTTTTCTCGGGGGAATTTACTTTTACAATTCCTATTGCTTCTCTTTGCTGTGCAAAGAAATGGATGTACATTCGAATAAATGCTTTACAGTGTCTTGTCGTGATTGAACAAGCAACAAGTATACAGAGGTTTTGCTGTACAATTTTGGTGATCTTTGACACTTTGGCAGATCTCGGAAGGGTAAAACGTACATATCTTATTTAAACTTTATGTAAGCATAAAACCATGCATAAGTTGACATGTATGTAAAAATTATGGTGTGGCATGCCATATTTCACAAATGGCGATAGGCTTTAGATGTCTGATGGAATTCTTCGTGTATATTTTAAAATTCCCTTATCAGTATCTATATACGTTTGTCTAATGCTTTGAAAGTTTATTTATCTTCATTGTTGATTAACTCGCAGAATTAGTTGATTTTTTACTTTCTCTTACCTATATGAAATATATAGTATAGAGAAAGTATTGTTTTCGTCCAAAATTTTCAAAGTTGAAATTTTAGTGGAAATACATCTTTTGGGGCCCCCTGAGTTCGAAAAACATGTTTTGAAAAATTGGTCTGTGTTTGAACAGGATATCTCGAAAACGAAAAATCGTAGATAAACAAAATTTTATATTTGTTTATATCCATCGTTGCATGCGACTGCAAAAATTTTATTGAAATTGAATAACCAGAAGTACCACTTTACTCTTGTCATTTTTTGGTTTTTCGAGATTTTTTTGAAATCGGCTCTTAACCGTTTTTTAAAATTTTAAATTTAAGTTTCTTATCTTCTGCACATGAGATGCCAAGAATTTAGTTAAAATCTGAGGACCAGAAGTACCACTTTACTCTTGTCATTTTTTGGTTTTTCGAATTTTCTCGAAATCGGCAGAAACGATATTTTTTAAATTCTATATTTAAGTTTTTTATCTTCTGCGCATAAGACTTCTAAAATTTAGTTAAAATATAATGACTG
>JAHWXV010190594.1:0-15219 GCA_024586415.1 Phrixothrix hirtus | reverse complement strand
TAATTTAAAATTGCATTTTTATAGTATATGATTTTTCTAGTAATTTTGAAATTTTGGTGGGTATTTAATTAATTGGTCAAATTGGTCATAGCAATATGAATAAATTAATATTGTAGAATTAATATAATACGGGTTTTCCTGACTTCTATTTGTATTCTTTTTTAAGCATATAGTACTTTTTCATCTTGCATGGTTTTTTTAAAATTATGGTATCATTCTCCCTATTTCCATATATTTAATGATTTTTCTTACGTAACAAGAGTTGGGTTTATTTTATAAGTTGCCTTATATGAGGTGTTTGTTACTACATTTATGTTTGGATTACTAAAACTAACAAGATTATCTATGAACTATTTTTGTATAAAGTTTTTTAATCAGTTGCCCAAATTTTAAGAACAAAGAATTCTACAAACCTTATTAAAATATTAAAACGCATTTAATCAAAAAAAAGTTAGTATTCTTTAGAAGAGTAACTAAAACTTCCATAGAGAAATTGTAAACCAAAATTATTATTTAATATCATATATTTTATTTTATTTTATATTTACTTTTAGATTGGAACTAAATAATTTGTTAACTTTTATATTAATGAATTCAATTTTTATGTTCTTCCTTTTATTAAGATTGTTAAACTTATATGACCTATGTAAATACTATGTACTGTAATGTTAATAAATATAGTATTATTATTATTACATGTAAGAAATGCATTTGCCTCATCAAGATCTTAGCACTTCAAGGATTAAGTCAGATGTATCTCTTCAAGCAGATAAATATTAGGAACTGCAGTTATGCATAAGGGGTATAGGGATTTTTTTTAAATAAATCATATTTCCTATAATTATACTTAGTTCTTTGGACATTAATTAATTAATACACTGATTCAACACAATCTTTTTTTAAAACCATTTAACACATACAGTCAATATTACTTATATTTAATTATATAAGCAAATTGGGAACAATGTTAATAATTAAGAAATATATTATAAATAGGCATATTTGCTTTATTATTCTATTAGATCTCATATATTAGCAATTTGTGAATAAACGGTATTATTATTTTTCAGCAATTAATCAACATGCTTATTAAATAAAGAAATAGGTAAATAAAAATTATATACATCAAATAA
The DNA here is from genome assembly GCA_024586415.1 of Phrixothrix hirtus. Lineage (NCBI taxonomy): Eukaryota > Metazoa > Arthropoda > Insecta > Coleoptera > Phengodidae > Phrixothrix > Phrixothrix hirtus. The sequence goes on along the minus strand of JAHWXV010190594.1, from coordinate 14,086 downwards.
TGCAATTATAAACTCATGCTTTGTCATTTATTATTGTATAAAATATTTTACAAACATAACCTGCATATTCCAATAAATACCACTTTTGGTATTGTAAAATAAAATGTAGTAATTGGTTTTGATACTTGTAAATTTGACTTTTGTGTTCAAACTTATGCATTGTCACAAACGGGTGTAAACACTAAATTATTAACTGCTCTAAAGACATATATGTCAATTAATAATACTGAAGTACAATCTATCAATAAAATCATGAAAATTGAAAACTACGCCACATCATTCAACCAAGAAAAATTATAAAGCTAAAGCTACATATGTACATATGTACAATCTTATATTTATTATAAATACAACAATATAAGTCTATAAATATTAAAAATGATATCAAATCAGTTTAGAAATAGGAATTTATAAGAATAGGTAATTACAGTGTAGTTTTTGATGGAAAATTTAATTAACGTAACAACTTCAATGAGGGTTTAGTGATTGTTGAAATCACTATTGGCACCGCCCTTTTAAAATCGTTTTGGTACATTAGGAAATAATTTAAAGTTTGCAATAGAATATTTAAAAATCTGGTGTGAGACAACACACGACTTTCTCTTACGCACATAGGTATGCAAATAGTGTCCACAAATGATTAAATTATTATTTACGTTTATTTTGGAAACAATAATTGTAATAATCGCCCACCCAAGTCATTGGACATGTAAAAAGACTGAACTCTGGAAACTACCTTCAACAACTTGCTTCAATGCATTTTTTCAGAAAAACTGTTAAGTTCACGTAAAAGGGATTTGAAAACATAATAACCTAGAAAGTTTTAAAAAAATGTTATAACTGTTTTTAAAAATACGCAAAAAAATTTACAAATCCCAAGAATAAAGTGACACTTCCAGTCATTTAATTTTAACTAAATTCTTAATGTCTCATATGCAGACAATAAAAAACTCAAATATAAAATGTCACTTTATATGATGTTTAGTTTTTGAGATATGTTGTTCACAATTGATACTCCAAGTACTTCCAGTTACTTGATTGTTGAAAATTTATTAGAGAAACTGCTTAGTTCATATAAAGCGGAATGAAGTAACTAAGAAATACACAAAGTTTTAAAAAAATCGTTAGAGACGATTTCAAGAAAATTACGAAAAATGAAAATTCAGAAAATATCTAAAAAGAACAGAAATAAAGTGGAACTTTCAGTTATTAGATTTTGACCACGTTCTTGATTTTGTATTCAAAGGCAGCTATGACCTTAAATATGAATTTTCATTCAAGTAAAACTTTTAGTTTCATAGTTATTTTATTTAGAGTTAACGGTGAAGGTACTTCCGGCTACTCAATTTATGGAAACATTTCTGAGAAATAACCTAAACTATATGAAAGGTCATTAAATGACTAAGAAATGCAATAAGTTTAAAAAAAATCGTTAGAGCTAATTTCGAGAAAATCAAGAAAAACCAAAAGTTCGCAAAATACATAAAAATAACAGAAATAAAGTTATACTTCTGGCTAGTGGATTTTAACCAAATTTTTAATTTAGCATACAAAGGTACTTCGGATATCAAATATGGATTTTCATTTATCTAGAACTTTCAGTTTCATAGTTATGTTATTCACAATTAATGGCGAGAGTACTTCCGGTTACTTGTTTTGCGGCCATTTTATTGAGAAACCGCCTTAATTATATGAGAGGGCATTGAATGTCTAAGAAATACAATAAATTTAAAAAAAATTGTTTGAGCCGATTTCAAGAAAATCTCAAAAAACCCAAAAATGACAAGAGTAAAGCGGCACTTCCGGTTATCGGATTTTAGTGAAATTGTTGCAGTCACATGCGAGGATGGATACAAACTCAATATAAAGTTTCATTTATCCATGACTTTTCGTTTTCGCGATATTTTGTTCGCACACGCACACACACATAGACAGACCAATTTTTAAAAACATGATTTTCGGACTCAGGGAACCCGAAAACGTGTATTTTCACTAAAATTTCGACATCGAAAAAAGGTTACTATTGTAATGGAACAAAATATAATATAGTGTCATATTTTGCCTTGACAAAATAATTATTTCTAATGAAAAATTAAAATTTATGCAGGTACCCTATTGTTACTCATAAATACAAAAAGCTCAGAAATTAATCACACATAAATAAAATTATATAGAATTTGCAGGCTATGTTTTTATAATGTTATTAAATTTATAAATAAATCTTGGCTTAGTCAAAATTGAGGATCAAACAACAAAAGGAAATCAAAATATATTTTACGCAAAAAGAAATATTATATTGTAGCATTCTTTGGAAACACAAGTAGCATTTTGCAACAACAAACATACCCCATTTCTTGTTTCCAGGGCCTGCTTTACCGTAAGTAAACAGATTTAAGAAAATTACATATAAACAATAACACAATAAATAATAAAATTTAAATGAAAATACCTGTGAGAAATTAGGTACACTGGCAGTTTTTCTCATTAATGGTTGTCCCTTTGCTTGTAGTAGTTCTTTAACTGCTACACTCTGACGAAGACGATCTAATGTTAGTATACTTTCAACGGCACTAACACCACGTGTATATTTTTCTGAAACATGTATTAAATAATTATTTATATAAAACATGAACAGTCTGACAATTAAATTTGCAAAACAGATTTTTAAAATTTAAAAAAAAAAGGCATATATGTAATGAAATTTTACCAATATACTAAGAGTCACAATAGTGCATACTTCTTCTATATCTTCCTTATATATTAAGAGCAAAATGTCATATGTAAAAGTTTTTTCTATTTATTTAGGCTATTGTTTTAAATTATTTTTTGTTTCATATCATTTTTAGTTATAATGGAAGTAGCTATTAACTTGATTTTACATATTCGCTTGACAAAAAATAACTGAAACTTTGTATCTTTCATAGTTTCAAAGATATTTGCTTTTGTTCCAAAAAATTGGTAAAGCCAGTGGTTTCTTTAAATTTATACAGAACAGTAAGGTTTTGAGATTTGTAACTAAAATATTTTTTCACATCAACTGAGAAAGGTCTATTCTTTAAGATGTATTTGGAAACTTTTTCCCTTATTGTTCAAGGTGTTCAGGCTAATTTGAAAGCATCTTTAATCAAATTTTTCATATGGAACATCCTGTATATTATGTATTGAAACAAAATTAGAAATAGCTATAATTTAATAGGACATTCTTGAACATTCTATCCCACTAAAATAAACAATGCAATCACAAATGACTCATTACTGTAAATTATTTCTAAATGAATATTCCAAGGTTATAGTAATAAGTCATGAGATTGGAATTATTACATCAGCATTATGACTAATTGTTACTTAGCATTCTAAAGTTACAAAGTTTTTCCAGAATCTTTCTTTCTATATAAATAGTTGTTTTGCTTAGAATCTTGTATTGCTAAAAGCTGTTACAATGAATACAAATATAAATGTTTATTATTAGAATACCTTTAAATAAATACCTAAGTGAATAGGTGTAAATAAAGACTTAAACAATTAACTAGTTTCATTACAGTATTCATTAGAGAAATCATTTAATTTTGTATTGATTTGCTATAAGTTTCCCTATACCAAAAATTGTTAGTTTTGAAGATATTTTGAACTTTTATTAAATACATAGAAATTTTAGAATAATGTATGAAATAAAATGGCAAAGAAAGCCTTAACCAAATTATATTTGTTTGTAAATTGCACTTAAATACAACAATTTATATTGCCAAGTATTTCTATTTCATGATAATTAACATGTTAACAGCTAGAATGAAAAGTAAAATATGTTTCATCAGACCAAAATTGTTTTTTTTTGATGTATAGAGTACTTTTCAATATAAAACATCAAATAGATGCAATAAAAACTGATTTTCAATTTTTTACTTTTAAAATCCAAAAAACTGCTAGCAGTCATATGAACCTCCATGGCCTTGGAGAGCAACATGCTACTATAAGCACAGATGGCCCAAGCTAACAGTCTGCATATGGAGAGGTGTGCACCCATGTTGTTTATAAAATACATCTTGTAACTGAATCAGTTAGGTGTTTTATGATCATGTGTGGCATAGTAAAATGACAAGTAATCGAACAAAATGAATATTATTGATAGCTAAACAGAATATGAAACATGATGAGGAAGTTAATTTTTTTATTGTAATTGAATTATTACTAGTATTTTCAACATGGTAAACTAAAGGGTGTCCCAATAAGAACACTGGATTTAATAAGGAAAACAAATATAGTATTTTCATGAAATGTCATATATTTTTGTATTATTATTTCCTGTTTAAGTATGAAAAATAATATTTGACAAATGCCCTCCATGACTTGCTCTACATATAGTTACCACATCAATGCAATTCGTGATGACATTTACGCAGACTTGCTCCTCCACTTGACCGATGACACGCCGTATTTCATTCTGTAGTTCGGGTATGGTTTGGGGATTGCTTTCATAAACCTGTGATTTCAGAAACTCCCACTGAAAGAAGTTGCAAGGAGTCAGATTGCATGACCGCACTCGCCAGTTCTAGTCTGCATTTCTCAAGAGAACTTGGCCTGGAAATTTCTGGTGTGGCAAGCCAATCATCTGACGGGTGGTGTCGCAGGTAGTGCTAGTGCCATCCTGCTGGAACCATACGTCTTTGATAGCAATACCATTCAAATAAGGCCACAAAAAGTTCTAATCATAGTGCAGTAATGTTCTCCATTGACTGTTACGTCATTTTGGAAAAAGTACGGCCCGATTACTCAACTGCCCAAAATCGACACCATACAGTAACTTATTTAGAATGCATTCCTCTTTCACAGATTTCTCAAGGGTTTTCTGTTGCCCAAATGCGACAGTTTTGTTTGTTTACAAAGCCATCTAAGTGAAAATGCGCCTCGTCACTAAAGATGATTTTCTTTGGAAAATGGTTATCTGCAAGTTGTCTTTCCAAAATCCATTCAACGAACTGTCTCCGTTGGATATGTTTGGTTGCTTTCAGTTGTTGTGTTAACTGAATTTTGTAGGCCTTCATATGAAGATCTTTCATGAGAATTTGCTGCAAGGAGCTTCTTGTAATGCCCAACTGTTGTGGATGGCAACAAATGGATCTTGTTGGACTTACGGCAACACTGTCCTGGATAATGGTGATGTTCGCACAAGATCGGCTGGAACGAGTGTGCTCAGGTGGTTTGATGTTTGCAGTCGAACCAGTTGCCTCAAATTTATTCATTAATCTACGAACTGTTGAGTCATTAGGTGCATTGTTACGACCGAGGATACTATGAAGCTTCCGCACAGTCTCTGTGAAACACTCTTCATACTTATAATGCGTTTTAACAATCAAAACTTGTTGTTCCATTGAAAAACGCTCCATAGCAATTAACCAGGGTAATCACAAATGACAGAACTTATAAAGACAATGCCGTCAACCTAACACTAAAACAATGACACGCAATTCAAATCCGGTGTTCTTGTTGGGACACCCATTATAATAATAATAATATAATATTTATTAGTGTGTTAATTACACAACAGTGTTTACAATTATCAAGTAAAAATAAAGTATACATTTAATTATTGAATATAACAAAATAACACATAAGAAAACAAGATTTACAAATTTAAACAATTTTAACAAAATACAAAACACATGACATGATAGTATTATGCAACTGTGAGAAAAGATTCTGCAACAGTATAAAGTGGATGCTTCAATAAAAGGTTTTTATTATAATTTTAAATTGTTTAGAATCAAGAATTTTGACACCATTTGGGAGGTGGTCATACAATTTAATTCCTAAATGATTCAAACCATTTCTAGTGTGACTTAATCTTAGAAATGGAAGATGTAGTTGATTGCCGGTTCGTGTATTGTATTCATGCACATTTGAATTTGTTAACGTATGTTCTAGTACGTAAGTCTTTATATATGATAGGGTATGATGAATGAAGGTCCAAGGTAGTTAAAATTTTTAATTTCACAAAAAAATTTTACAGTCCTTCATATATCCTAAATTATCAATTATACGGATCACCTTTCTTTGGATAGAAAACAGTCTACTAGCATAGCTAGAATGACCCCAAATAGTAATTACACAAGACATTACACTGTGAAAATGTCCAAAATAACCACTAATAAGTGTTTTAAGGTTAACAATGTCAGTCAATTGCCTAATAAGATAAACTGATTTAGTGAGTCTAGTTGCAACATAATCTATATGATCATGGCAAGTTAACATGAGATCAATAATGACGCCCAGAAATTTGACACTACAATTTACCTCAGAGTTTAGTATTTTTCGTAAAGTGTGGATAATACATTGAGATTTGAAAGCATTAACAGTTAGTAGGTTAGAACCAAACCAATTATTTATAGTCTGTTGTGAGTACAACAAAACATCCTGAATTTCTTCTATATTTTTTCCAGAGACCAAGGAAGTGATGTCATCAGTGTATAATATAAAAATCCAATCCTTATTGTTTTACTTTGAGTGCTTCGTAAAATTTATTATGAGACCATTTGTATTGCATTTAACGTGAATACTCATCATCACAAATGAACACAAATCTGTAAAAATTTTTAATCTGTTTAAAAATTGTTTTATAAAAATCTGTCATGAATACAATCCTGGCTATGCTTTACTATGAAACACAATTAAAAACATAAATACCATTTTTTTCTGTTTACAACATATGTAACATTTACTTACTACTTTATTGAGTTATAGCAATAAAATACATTAAAATGTATTCTTTTAAACCGCCTAAATTTACATTTTTCTGTAAAATTCTTATTAATTATAAATTATTTGTGAAATAGTTATTGAAAAAGTTGTTTATTAAATTTTAATTTTAGTAAGTATTGTACAGTACACTAGTAATAAACGTTGATATTTATATCTATTTATAACAGCTTCTTAGCAAGACAAGATTATTTGGAAAACTAAAAGAAAGGAGATATTCTGAAACATTAATAAAAAATAAAGAATAAAATTACTCAGAATACAGTTGATAAATTTGAATGACATAACTCATTGTTTTGTCCTTGAATTTGTTTATATATAAGTTGCAGCAATGGGTCATTTTGGGTCATTTGTGATTACAGCATTTATTTTAGTTTGTGAAAGCTTATGAAATGTTCTTATGGAACTTCTGGAATGTTCTGAAATCTTTTACTAAATTATTGTTATTCCTAATTTTGTTACAGTATGTATTAAACCTGTTCTAGCTATTAATCCATTAATTTGTATAAAGGATATGTATAAAGCTTATTTACTATTTTGATTTTGAAATATTTCCATAAAATTTAAATTATGCACAACACAATTTATTGTAAACATTAATAATATTAGAACATCTATCAAAATGCAATTTAGGTTTAAAAAGACAATGATTTCAACTTTCATTACATGAGCACAAATATTGTTTATAAATTTTGTGCAAAATTTAACAAAAAGTTTTCTTTTCCAAAAATACAAATGTACATTAAGTAAAAATTCATTTTTATTTTAAATGCATACAATTAAAGGATGGCTAGAAATTTTAAGGGAGAAAATCAAACTTTTATTTTTAAACAGTAATTCTGTACTAAATACATTTACAGATATGTAATAATCATCTAAGATGTATGAAATCGTATGAATCATTCTATTGCTAGAGACTTACCCTCAGCCAGTTACCTATTGGCAGATACAGTAAATCAAGTTAAAATTAGGAGCAGACTGAAAACAGTAATTGCAATTATTTCAGAAACTATGCAATTTAGACACTTGTTTATAAATGTTTTTTGTCTTGCATACCAAGATGTATCTGCTCGTAATATAATGCTCCTTATATTTGAGACACATTATATATGAAATTTTTCACAGAATTATAAAGTATTACTATGGCATCACAATAACAAAAATCTGGTGAGACAACACACGACTTTCTCTTACACATTTTAAATTTAATTTGAATTTATTGATGTTAATTACTTTCCTATACACCTATATTATAAACTAAAATTAATTTAAAAGCATAAATAAGTCATCCATTTATAATTTTCTTTATACATGTACTAAGAGTTTTATAATTAAATTTTGAGGTCATTTAAAGCAAAAATAATTTATAGATTTAAATAAAAAGTGATTAAGTATGTAAATATTAATTTATTTTTATTTTGAGGTCAATAATTGGAACGGTCACCCATCCAAGTTACTCGCCAGACAAAACGTTGCTTAACTCTAGAGATTTTTTTTAATAGCTCACTTCAACGAATTTTCTCAGAGAAACCAATTAGTTCATGTAATATAGAATTACAGGCGCTAGAAACGTGGAGAGTTTAAAAAAATTATTAGAGCCATTTTCGAAAAAATTGCAAAAAACCTAAAAATCAAAAGAATAAAGTGGCACTTCTGGTCGTTCGATTTTAACGAAATTCTTACAGGAAAGTGCTAAGGCGGGAATAAACTTATATAGAAAATGTCACTTTTATAAGACGTTTGGTTTTCGAGATATTTTGATAATTATGTACACACATGAACGTGCGCGTGCTAGTGCACGCACGCCCGTGCCCGTGCATGGGCACACGCAGGCGCACACGTGCAAGCGCACGCACCCACCCGTGCACCCACACACACACAAACATGCACAAACACAGAAACACACATAAGTTGCAGGTTTGTTTACCGCATAATGTTGATTGTCTTCCGTTATCATGTCAACAGTCGGTACTCTAGTTCTATCTAATGAAGGTTTTGATGTTTCTTTGGTATGTTTGTTCATAGTTTGAATGCTTTCGCCCCTATTTTGCTCAGTTTTTACAACATCCTCTGTGATAATTTTTAGTAGTACTCTTTAAGTGTATATCATGTCATGTTGGATATTTTGCATGTCTTATTTTAGCCTATCAATACCTTTATTTCTGTTTGTCTGCATACTAACCACGAGAATTGCTTGTTTTTTGATGATGTATAACTTTTTATCAATTCTGACCTTGTGTCTATCACTTAATCCTCCTTTTGATTTTTATGAGGTGCAGACTATATGGGTTATATTTTCTATGGTCGTCAGAACGTTTGTAAGAAACGATGCCATTTCTAACCCTGTTGCTTGGTTAATAGATACAGATCTATTACTGTTCTCCCCCATATAAGTGACTTCTTTCAATTTGGCCTTCAGTTGATTTTTATGCTTGATAAATGTTGCATTGTGCCCATCATCTTGTGGTATCAAAACACTACATGCTGCAATTATTTCTCTGGATGCCACCATCTGTGCTTCTTGACTGAGTAATTGACCATGTTCTTCTTCTCTAATTCTCTTTGCTGCAGATTCACCAACTGGTGCTTCTGGAGGTATATGAATAAGCATAGGTGGCATGCATGTGGCTTTGGCATTTCTGTATTTTTGCTTACTTTCATACTCCATTTCTAAATTAAATGCACTGCTAGATGCAGATTTAGGTGTGCATGCTAATTTCCTCTGTTCCATGTTAATTCTATACTTTAGTTTCTAGAAACGTACGTGTCAGGTATATTTGTTTATATTTAATGTACCTTCAATAATGTCTTAGGTAAACTAAACGGTGTAGGGCGTGTTATCAAATACTCTTCACTAGTTGTATAACCTTCTGTATGTTACCATATAATTACGGCAAAGAGCGTTTTACTTTCTAATATATTTCCATTGGAATATGAATTGTTAGCTGATTTCAAGAAAATCTCGAAAAACCAAAAAATGACAAGAGAAAGTGGCACTTCTGGTCATTAGATTTTAATTAAATTGACAACTAATGTGCAGAAGATAAGATACTTAAATATAAAATTTAAAAAAAATCGTTAGTCAATTTCGAGAAAATCTCGAAAAACCAAAAAATGACAAGAGTAAAGTGGCACTTCCAGTTATTGAATTGTAATGAAATTGTTGCAGTCACGTGCGAGGATGGATACAAACAAATATAAAATTTTGTTCATCTACGATTTTTAGTTTTCGAGATATCCTGTTCACACATACACAGACACATCAATTTTTAAAAATATGATTTTCAGACTCAGAGAACTCGAAAACGTATTTCCATTAAAATTTTGGACGAAAACAATACTTTCTCTATACTATATTTCATATACGTAACAGAAAGTAAAAATAAGGAATGTCAATGTCAAGTAAGTTTTGCATAAGATTTAGAACTACTTTTAAGGCATGTCCTACCCCCTTGAATTCTGTCATTTGCCCCAGTATAGACACAACAATTAAAAACCATGCCATTAGGTTCCATCAACATATAAAATTTAAGCCTGAATTTGTAACATTTGTTATTAGCAAAAGCTGAGCAGTCCTTGCCAGAGCATCATGCTTTTATCTAGAAAAAGCTCCTTGTATAGATAATAAACTGAAGTAATTTTATTATTGAAATAATGTATAACCTTTCTTATCTTGTGAAGAATATCCCTATTTAATACATATTCTTTTTCCAAATAGAAATGTAATCATCTTTGAATTAAAAGGCATTGGTTTCTACTTACGTGTTGTCAAAATACATGAATATTAAACAACTTATCAGTTTTTCAATAATTCTGAATTCTTGGAAGTGCAACAGTCCTAAAAATATTTTAAATTCTTCAAAAAACAAATTCTTCCATCTAGTAATCCGCAACTGTTCAGATTTGCTCATGGATAATATTGTACCTGCATTTTTACAGGTTGCTTCTATAATGAATTCTATAAATATGTGATCAAAGTTAAAAAAATCCATTTGTGTATTTCCAAGTGGCCATACTAATAGTTCCTGCTGTTTAGAAAAGTAGAACTATTTCAGACTGCTAATAGGATTGTAGCCATGCAGCCACCTAACCGTTAAGACGGAACAGTTCTCTAGATCCTGGAAAATGATTCAATCTTCAGAGTCACTGTCAATATTATGATCACTTTGGTAATAGTATTCGTCATGATTCAAAAATTCAATTTCACTGAGACTCTGATTGACTTTATTTTCAAGCTCAGCATCTGTAAGGATTCTTGACATATCTATTTTAATTCTTTTGAAACAGAAAACTTAACAAACTAAAAACCCAAAAGTTACATGCACACTATAAAATTCTTATAACAAATTCAAAACTAATTTAATAAAAACACAAGAAATATAAGTTACATAATAACTGTGAGTTAAGATACACTATAAAATTCTAATAACAATTTAAAACCAATTTAATAAAAAAACTCAAAACACAAGAAGTATATATTATGTCTCAACTGTACACTAAAAGATTCAAATAACAACTAATTCTAAACAAACTTAGGGAATTTTTTCATAAGATCCCCAATCTTATTCTAATTATGGAGTGGTCAATTACGGTGGTTATATATTTTTATTAATTAATTAGCTCTTACCCAAATTCAATCATTAAATAAGCTAATTAGTTGACAACTTGACACTGTAGTTAAAAAACTTGATTATGGAACAACACGTGTACTGTTTATTAAAAATGCTATTAGATGTAATGCACTTCTATATCTTCTCTCCTTGGAAATTCAATAGAATTCATAGATATTTTTGTTCATTTTAGGAAACTTGAGTGTCTAATCAACAATATAACATTCATTAGATTAGTTTACAATTCTATTTCCACCATTAACACAAAGACCAGTTTTATTTCAATAGCTATTACTTGTTGAACTAAAAATAAAACCGGGTTATATGTAATTTCGTCAATGATGATGTCATAAATGAAAGTCAGTAGTCTCTAAATCATATTCGTTTTTAGTACCGGCCTGAATTTAGATACCGTTAAACAAACAGTATCTTGTGAAAAAATGTCTTTAATGAAATATTCAGAAAAACATGCTTGCAATATGTCAACCTAAAACACACACAATCATTAGGAATACCTGAAAAACTTCATGGAAGTAACCAGTTGATTCTGATCGGAGCCAATGGCACACGATTGAGATGCCCGACTGATCCAATCAGAGCTGCCAGCAGCGAATGTGTTAAGGACTAATTAATGATTTTCATTTTTACTTTCTTTTACCTATATTTCATATAGGCAAAAGAGAAAGTATTCTTTTCAACCGAAATTTTCGATGCCCAAATATTAGTGGAAATACACATTTTCGGGTCCACTGAGTACGAAAATCATGATTTTGGAAATTAGTCTGTGTGTGTGTGTGTGTGTGTCTGTGACCATGATAGCTCAAAAACCAAAAGTCCTAGAATAACAGAATTTTATATTTGAGTTTCTATCCATCGTCGTATGCAACTGCAACAATTTCACTAAAATCGGAAAACCAAAAGTGCCACTTTACTCTTGTCATTTTTTGGTTTTTCGAAATCGGCTCTAACGATTTTTTTTAAAATTTACTATATTTCTTAGAAATTCAATGCCCTTTCATATATATAATCTAGGCAGTTTTTCATAAAATCTTTTGTAAGTCGAGCAACTGGAAGTACTTTTGCAATTAAGTCTGATTAAATTAACTATGAAACTAAAAACCCTAGCTAAATGAAAATTTGTATTAAAGATCACAATCACCTTGGTGTGCCAAATGAAGAATTTGGTTGAAATCGAATAACCGGAAGTACCACCTTATTCTTGTAATTTGATATTTTCTGAATTTTTCGTTTTCCAATATTTTCTCGAAATCGGTTTTAATGATTTTTTTAAATTTATTGCATTTCTTAAGCATTTAGGACCCTTTCATATAATCTAGGCAGTTACTCAGAAAGTTTTTTGTAAATGGAGTAACCGGAAGTACTTTCACTGTTAACTTTGGATATAATAACTATGAAACCAAAAGCCCTAACTAAATGAAAATTTATATTTGGGGTCACAACTGCCTTTTTCTGCAAAATCAACAATTTGGTTAAAATCGAATAATCAGAAGTACCACTATATTTCTGTCATTTTTAGATAACTTCCGAATTCTTCATTTTCATGGTTTTCTTGAAATCAACTCCAACGATTGCTTTTAAACTTAGTATATTTCTTAGCTACTTAATTTACTTTTATATTAAGCAAGGAGTTTCTCTAATAAATTTTTGAAAATCGAGTAACCAGAAGTACTTGGAGTATTAATTGTGAACAATGTTTCTCGAAAAGTAAATCATTATATGAAAATCAAAAACTATATTTATGTTTATATCATCTGTATATGAAACGGCAAAAATTTAGTTAAAATTAAATGACCGGAAGTACCGTTGTATTCTTGGGACTTTTAAGTTTTTTGCAATTTTCTCAAAAACGTTTTTACCATTTTTTTGAAACTTGCTGTGGTTCTTGTGTCCTTCATATCTTTTTACGTGAACTTAGAGGTTTTCCTGAAAAAATGCATTGAAGTAAGTTATTAGAAAAAATCTCTGGAGTTAAGCAGGGTTTAGGTGTCCAGTAACTTGGATGGGTGACTGTTACAATTATCGCTCCCAAAATAAACGTAAATAATATTTTAATTATTTGTGAACATCTGCATATTTGTATATCTATGTACGTAAGAGAATGTCATGTGTTGTCTCGCACTAGATTTTTTAGATTTAATTTTTAATTAAAACAAACTGATTTTCATTAGTTAATCAGATAATGTACTAACAGAGGTAATCAAACTTTATAAAACTGGGAATAAATTAGATAGGAATCAATTTCTATGTATACTCGCAGTTTCCAAAGTGTGAATCATGACTGTGACCAGTCACACGCAATATTAATAAACAATTTCAAATGCATTCACCAAGTATGAAAGTCATCTTAACTTGATTTGAACAATTTACTATTTTATTATTAATTTTGATGTTAGATGTTCCACACTATTCAACATAAAATAGAGATAAGATATTTACTCAGCAATATAAATTGTTATATATAATAAAAAATAAAAATAAATAAAAATTGTCTTTATTAATTTAAAAAGTGTTCTGGTAAGAATGACATGTAAAAGGAAAAATATGAGGCGAAGTTCAGCTGGCTACCCAAGCTGCTCTTCCATTTAACCTTTGGTTGATCCATTACAATTACTTTTTCTAAGTGAATTCTATTCTAATACAATATATATGATATATATATATATATATATATATATATATATATATATATATATATATATATATAT